>PVKE010008439.1:0-47706 GCA_004027555.1 Craseonycteris thonglongyai | reverse complement strand
ATGGAATCAAGAGTTCAGCTTCATAAAAAAGTTTAAAAATTTAAAAATTAAAAAAAATGGGAAAGCCAGGATGGCTTAGCGGGTTAAGCGCTTGCTTTGAAGCCCTGAGGACTGAGGATTGAATCCCGGCTCCAGCCCAGGTGGAGCCACATGCTGAACTGGGGTGTGCTTCCCGAATGCAGTGAGGCCCCCAGTTCAGATAAAAAAATTTTAAAAAAATTTAAAAATTAAAGAGTTCAGCTTTGGAGTTAATATTGAGGTGGGATTCATGAACAACCGAAGGAAAGAAACAATTTCTAGCTTAAGGGGAAGGTTTCCACTGAGATTAAGAACTATGTACACAAGCACATATGTTCACATTTGTACACACACACAAATACACACAACACAATCAGCATATTGATGTCTTTTAGTGCCATACAAATAGAAGAGATCAGATAATGGGGTGTGTGAGTAGAGAAAAAATCTTGTCTGAGCCAAGACACTCCAATGTTCAGAGGTATATCGAGAAGCCAGAAACATCAAGGACATCTAGAGAGAGAAAACAGAATTAGAGGTAAGAGGAGAAGAAAAATATTCATATACGTTGTAGGAATAACCAACAATGCGATCTATTTATTAAATTGGGGTGAAGGGGAGGGTGAAGAAACAGGAAGTACCATTTTTCAAAATTTTCTTATGACTTATGTCTTAAGAATTCATATATGTATTTTTTCTATGTTACTAAATAATTATTTAATTAACTACAAAACAAGCAAAAAAAAAAACCTGAGAAAGATATTGATTTGGTTCATTGCTTCCTATAAACTTGGCCAGTTATTTTTGGCATCGTAGAGATACCTCAGGGCTTTATATAAAAGACTCTGCCAAAAATGTCCAATAATAAATCTTCTGTATGTCTGTCTAATATTTTCTACTTAGCAGAGTACTTCCACAATTAGTTCCTAACATTTACCTCCTGGTCATCTTCTGTTGTTAGTGGAGGTCTGGTTATCTTATTTTATTTTTGAAACATGAAAACTGAGATGTCATGATGTTAAATAAAATGCCCAGAATCATAAGACATATTAAGGACAGGAAGAATATGGCAGGGACATGCCATTCTCTACACCAGTGGTCCCAAACCTTTTTGGCACCAGGGACCAGTATTGTGGAAGACAGTTTTTCCATGGACTAGTGGGAGGGGGTTATGTACATGAGCAGTTCACAATAGGGTTTCAGTTTTATGAAAATCTAATGCCCCCACTGATCTGACAGGAGACGGGGTTTAGATGGTAATGTGAATGATGGAGACCACCTATAAATACAGATGAAGCTTTGCTCACTGGCCCGCTGCTTACCTCCTCCTGTGTGGCAGAGTTCCTTACTGGCCATGGACCCATACCAGTCTATGGCTTAGGGATTGGAAACCCCTGCTCTATACCATTATTACGCCTTTCTGAAAACAGCTTCCCTCTACTTCCAGACTTTCCCTGAAAAAATCACAGAGGATAAGGCCATAAAGATACAGTTTTTAAAAATTCCTATTAGGTTTTGTCCCTGAATTTCTAGTGAGAAAGTGAGGCTTCATTTTTTTTGCCCAAACTAGGCAGTAAATAGAAGAGTGGTCTGTTTTTCATCATATGGATGGCAAAGAGTGATCCTACTTAGGAAATCCTGTGGAAGAAGACAGAATTAGCAAAAACAACCAATAAGTTCCTCTAGCCCATGATATGCAATATTTTTAATAAATGGGCCCAGTGGTGTGTTGCACCCAGATCACAGATAGGGCTAAATATGTACATCTTGTTCTACCTCCACCTTGTATGACGTCATGTCTTTAGCATGAGGCCCACCATGGTGGGAGCATTTGAAATACAATAACCACTCAGTGCTACCAATTAACGCTGTTAGTTTCTTTATTCTTGCTAAACATTTACCAGCATACCACTGTACATGGCTCATGTGATATTTATAAATAACTAGCCACTCTCTGAAGTGCCACATAACTTATCAATTTTGAATGCCAGGAAAGTTATAAAATACAGAAATATCTTTAAGAAATGTTTTTAAAAAAACATGCCAAGATGAAATCTATCGTGTATAATCATTTCTGCATGCCCCTCATGATTTCTTTGCAATAAAAAGGGTATAATGATTTATGAATATAAAGCAAATATAATGTTTTAAAACTTTTGTGATACAGTGTTGAATATACTCCACAAGTAGTTTTGGATAATTAAATTCCTAATATTAGTGTATCAGAATATTCACTGGACATTATTCTCTAAAAAATAATCCAATTTTCTTCTAGTTTATAATACAATTTACTGAAAAATTATTATTTTTACTCATTTGAAATTCCACTTTTATTAGAAAGTGAAAAGCAGATATATACCGTACCTACATCATTTTGGGGGATTTTTCTTCATTTCAGTTATGTGTGTATATGTATCACAATTGTAATTACAAGTCTATAGACATAGTGAGGGTCTAGTTAATATTGTAAAATACATCATATGTTGTAATAATGATAGAGTCACTTGGTATTTTAAAGCTTCCTAGTGCTTTCAAGGGAAATGTTACTTGCTCAAAAATGATTTTTAGTAAATTTTAGGAGTAACAACCTCAAGATGTGTTTAAAAAATCTTTTAAATCATTGTTGATGTAATACTTTGGTATATCAGAATAAAATGTATTAGAGCAGATTAATCATATGACTCAGCATTAGAAATTATGCATTTTTCTAAATAAGTGGCAAAAAAATTTTCTAAGGAACTGGAAGTTATTTTCCTTGCATGCTGTGTTCTTAACAGGCCTACTTCCCCCCACCGCCCTCCCCTCCAAAAATAGATGGAGAGTACTTTTTCCTCCTTCTTGAAAATGTAAAAATGACAAGCAGTACCAGTTACATTTTTTTTTCTGAATATATGTTTCATTGATCCTTTATTTAAGAAAAGCTGAAAAGCGACTTTTCATCACATTTATCCCATGACACATAATTTCAACTATGAGAATTAATAACAGATTGAGTGACAAATGATGGGGACAGATTGACAGGTGCTAGTAATTGCATGTGCTACCTTAGTTATTCTGTTCTGTCCAGACTTCCAATATTTCATTTTGTCATCTTTTATACATTGAGCTCACTCATCCATCTTGTGTAGAACAATGGCAAATTGCATAAATGGGTTATTCGGTTGTATTAGGACTGATAGACTAGAAATGAACATTACTGCTAAAAGTATATATTAGAGCTCATCAGAAGTGATGGTCTGCAATTCCCCTAATCTCATAGAAAAGATAGTGTTTTCTTGGGCAGAGTGTACCAAATACTGATGAAGAGGTCTTTCCATCTGAAAACTGTACACAGTGGAAAATGTAAATAGCATGTCTGCCTCCTGGAGAGCATGCATGTCAAATGTGATACGTGTTTGCTACTTTATGCCTTGGAAAGCTAAAACTTCTCAGAAAATACTTCTTCCACTTTAGAATATTTTTAAAAATCAACACATATTCAGCAATTTGATCTAATTAGAAACAGGAACAACTAGTTATCTCCTATTTTATAAACATAATAAAATGAAAAAAATAATCTGGGCACGACATTTGATACTTCACAATTACTACTGCTAAGGCATTTGATCATTTAAAGATTTATTTACTTATTTATTTGTGTTGTTTTTGACAGAGAGACAGAGAAAGACAGAGAGAAGGGGGAGGGCCCAGAGCAGTCTCCATAGTTGCACGTCATTAGTTTTCTACATAACTTTATTCCACACAAGTGGGAACACGGCTGCTCAGGGCAGGAATTGGCTGGAGGCCTCTCACATAGGAGACTCGGACAGTAAGAACCGAACTGGGCGCACACCCCAGTTCAGCACATGGGTCCATATGGGCCGGGGCTGGCATTCAATCATTAGAGGCCAAGGCTGCAAGACGGGTGCTTAACACACTGAGCCCTCCCAGCATCCCCTTGATTATTTAATCGATAATTTTAAGTTCACAGATATCACATTCTAATTCAGTGCCACTGATCTTCTTCTAACCCTTTATTTGTCAACTGTCAGAATTTCATTTTAACTGCCATCAAGTGTACCTCTTTTATATAATAAAATTAGTCTGTGTCTCACCAGATACATTGCAGATCCTCCTGAGAGGGTCAAAACCTGCTCTCATTGTATTAGTGTCATAGAAAGCAAACTAATTTTGAACTAGTCAAAATAGGGCAAACTTGTCAAACAATGGTAGAAAACATCTTTATATAGTATTCTAGCCAACTTTCTAAAGAGAATACAGGAAAAGGAAACATAACTTAACTCTAGCAAACCTTTCCATTTTACCTATTCCATGATTTCATAGAGCAAATAATTTTTATGGGAGGTAACATAATAAAT
Source organism: Craseonycteris thonglongyai (assembly GCA_004027555.1). NCBI lineage: Eukaryota > Metazoa > Chordata > Mammalia > Chiroptera > Craseonycteridae > Craseonycteris > Craseonycteris thonglongyai. The sequence goes on along the minus strand of PVKE010008439.1, from coordinate 43,330 downwards.
CAGACACAAAGCTTGCCATCAGGGATTCCAAATGCCGTGAGATCAGGGACATTGACAGTTTTATTTATGGATGTGCCTGGACTACCATATGGCTCACTGAAGGAGATTAAAAAGTAGTGTTCAGTGAATGAATGAATTATCTACAATATATGCAAGGCAGAGAGTGACAGGTGACAAAGTTCTGTTATTAGGCATTGCCTAAACTAGGAGGAGAAGAGATTTTCTCTCTGCTGAGTGACTCACATAAGTCTTAGCCACACTGCCATGTCTCTTGACTTCTCATCTCACCCTCTCTCATCTAATGTGCAGATTTGGCCAGGGTTTTCAGAGAAGTACTATTGAGTCCCTCTTTCATTAAGACAAATTCATCTGGAAAACATCAGTTGAGAATGGGTGAGTTTTTACTAGAGTGGCTGAATTCTGGGAAAGTGCTAGAATAACAACAAGGGTCTGTTGCTGCATTTTAAATGGAGACCATAAAAGAAGATTAATGATGTCCGCCACAATAAAGTCTTTCGGTCTCCCGTAAGTCAATGAAACAGCATCATTTGTGGCATGAAATATGAAACTACCACTGTGACCATCAGTCCTCATTGTGTAAAAAAGTAAATAACCATTAAAATGCTTCTATTACAATATAAATCTAATTGATCTTTCAGTTTCTGGTTTGTCTACCTATTTTTGGAGGAGAGATGGTTATTTTCTGTTCTTATATATCAATGGAATTTTGAAAAATATTCACAGATGAATAATTTAATACATTTAAGTATAGTTAACACAGTTAAACTATAGCCCTGTGTTCTCAATTCCAAGCTAACATGTTATTCTCTGTTTACTATCTAGCTTTACAATAATATTCCTCAATTGGGGGCCACTGATAACTATTTCTTCCTTGAGATCAGAACACCACCCAAACCTGACACTGGAACCCTGCTACCATTCTGTGTGATAGAGCCTCTGAACATACTCCCAGCTCCCCAGATGCAATAGCTGGCCTTTCCAAAGAAACTCAGCTGATACTCTTGTGGGGTTTAGCACCTGTTAATCATCTGCTTGTCTCTTACCAAATTGCCTTTCACCAAACTCTAGGGATCAATGCGAGTCAAACTTCAGTGTGCGTTAAGAGTTGCCTGCATTGCATTGTGGGCTTAGCACCCAAAGTCAGTTTTTTTTTTCCATCACCATATATTTGAATTCCCCTCCCTCCTAAAGTAGAGAAAAATCACAAAAATTTTAGAGAAAAAAAAAGAAATATAAATGCAAAGAAATTAGAACCATTCTGGGACTGGAATTCTTATAAAAACACTTGATCCTGGAATGATTCCTGTAAACTCCTGAGGAAAAATTATGTTCACCTTGGAATGCCATACCCAAACCTACTACCAATGAAGTATGAGGGCTGAAAATGCCATAATCAGAAAGATTACTTTCCACCCACCTATCACAGGAAGTTATGTTAAGATGAACATACGAGATTAAAATGAGATAAATGAAAACATAGTGCACAGGAAAAATTGCATTCCACTCAGAAGAGCAGTGAAGTCCTGGTGTGAGTACTGAGCAGCAGGCCTACAATGGAACCAGTCCAGCCTGAAGCAGGAAGACTGGGCTCTAGGTCACAGATAAAGGATTTGGGGGAAAAAAAAAAAAAGGAAAACAGAAATGGGTGGGGAGCTTATCAGAGGTGTATCTTCCAGGACTCCAACTCAAGCCATTCTAGTTTAGTGGGTTAAGCAGACAATGTGCTTTTTAAACAAGCACTTAGGCTGATGCCTATAGGGGATCCTCACAACATTTTGAGATAGTTGCTGTTAAGAGTATTTGATCTATTTGGGAGGAACGCTTTCCATTGACTTCCATTAGCTCCTCTAGCATCCGTCCCAGCACAGAGGATATCTCTCTTACTCCATCTCAAGCATCTTGGAACGTTAGCACCATCAAATTACCTTGCAGCCTCACAGGCTGCTTTGTACTCTCCTCATGTTTTCCATTCTGCAAGCCCTGGAGATACTTTGAGCAGAGGGGTTGGTTCTAAAGAGCAAATAAATCAATGATCCTGAGACTTAAGTGGGCCTCATTTACATCTCAATGGGAACTCCATACTGCTCCTGTCTCAAAGTCATTCCCTGAAACTGTGTAATTAATTGTAACTCAACTCCTCAACCTCTAGCCATGACATTTTGGCATAATAAGCAAAATATATCGTTAAACACCTTCCAATGAAATCAGCATATTCAGTTGTAAAATAGAAATCTAATTACATTGCTGCAGCTCAAGGCAAGAGGTTTGGCTTTATATAACTTTTGGCAGACCATATGTGAAGATGGTGAGAAATTGCCTCAGGGTATTTTCCTTTTGTGAGAAATTACAGGTTTCATAATGCAAACCAATTATTTTCCAGGAGTTATTGAGTTAGGGATAATAGTTATTCTATAACATTTATAATATTCATATGCTATGTCACGAATATTACTGAATTTATGTAACTTCTCATAGATCAATAATACACTTATAGGGTAAGGACCCAACTCAATGTGCTTATCATTTTAAAAGGAAAGTGGCATTTGAGAATTTGCAGTAAAATAAAAATGATGTTCTCACTATTTACAATACTATTAGTTGCCATGAGTGCCGATAAAAGAAAGAACTTTCACAATCGAACAATGTGAAATACATCATTTTTTGTCTGTGAACTACTTAGGCAGCATGATGCACAGTAGACATTCATTTAACCAGCACCCATGGTTAGATGTTAGATAAATGAAAATAGATTTTCTGTTAACTGGAACTCAAGCATCCAGCAAAACTCTTAAACTTCATAGTGCCAGTTGCTTGAGTTATGGTTAACAGAGTCTACTCTAATTCTTGAATGTATACATTGGCTTCTCAGAAATTTTAAATATTTTATCACTTTCACCCTATACCCTTATCACAGTGATGAAATTATGAATCCTCATTTTCAGAGCCATTTTACAGATTTTTATTTTTATTGTTTGAGACAAGGTGAGAGAGAGAAAGAGAGAGAAGAGGGGAGGGCCCAGAGCAGTCTCCATAATTGTACATCACTGATTGTGACATGGTTTTGTTCTACACAGATGGATGTGGGCTGCACAGGGCAGAAATCGTATCAGAGGCCTCCGTCATGGGACGGGAGAACCATCGCCATCAGCCATCTCTCATTAGTTCAGCATAAGGGTTTGCACAGGCGGGACTGGGAATTGAACCTCGGACCTCACAATTGTGAGGCAGGCACTCAACCACTGAGCTATCCCAGCATTTCTAATTTTTGAAGTCATTTTAGATGTCATGGAAGGAAGATTGCATGTGCATCAATGAATTACATTCTGAAGCCTTCTTTGAAATTCCCCTGTTGAGTGAGCATGGGCACATCACTTAATTCTCTGAGTTTTAATATCCTCCACCTAAAATGAGTGAGTGGGACTTTGTGATCTCTAAAATTGTTTGACTTGAAGTTACATGACAATTATCAGAAGTCTCAGTAGAATAGTTATATTTTAAAGAAGACACAAACCAAGAGTGGTAAATTTTAAAGGTTTATTTTTAAACCTTTATCTTTATTTTGATAGAGAGAGACAGAGAGATGCAAAAAGAAGAGGGAGGGCCCCTATATAGTATCCTATATTGTTTCATTCCACACGTGGGTGCAGGGCTGCAAAAGGTGAGAACCAGCCGGAGCCTCCTTCATGGAGCTCACCCCAGTGAGAACCGAACTGGGGCACATCCCAGTTCATCATATGGGTCCACACAGGCCAGGGACACCATTTATTTATTTATTTATTTATTTATTTATTTATTTATTTATTTATTTATTTATTTTTATTTTTTATTTGTTTTTTTGAACTGAACTGGGGGCCTCACTGCATTCGGGAAGCACACCCCAGTTCAGCATGTGGGTCCGCCTGGGCCGGAGCCGGGATTCGATCCTTGGTCCTCAGGGCTTCAAAGCAAGCGCTTAACCGGCTGAGCCATCCAGGCTTTCCCTTTTTTTATTTTTTATTTTTATTTTTTTTATTTTTTCACAATTTAAAATGAATGCTCAACCTGCTGAGCCATCCCAACATTCCCAAGAGATAGATTTTATAATTTGGTTCAACTGCTAAGTCTCTAATCATCAATTTCTTATCTTTTAAAAAACAAAATAGAGATAGCAATTTCAACTTTTTGTTATGAGGTTTAATGAAGACAACATAGCTAAAAACAAGTGGCAAAATGGCCGATAATATAATTTGAGAATGTAATAAGTGTGCAAACATCATTACCGATATCATTTTTATCATCATTACTATATTAGTTGAATTATTTTTATTTTGTTGTTATGTCATTTTATTACTGTTAGAAAATTTTGTTTATATGGAAAATGCAAAATGTTGTTCATCATGTGATCAGTTTTAGCTATCTGGATGTCTATTAGAATAGCTTGAAATTTCTCTATGGTTACACCTGAATTTACAACTTTTCTAGAGTTGTGTTTCTTGCAGGAATTCTAAAACATCTGCTTCTGGATTGAGGCAAATTTAAAACCATTGTTGTTATTCTGTTCTTTCTTGTATTTTGCATCTCCATATCTGGAACCAGTTGAAAAAAGGAAAGACATGAAAAGAAAAATGATGAGATATATAGGAAAGTTACTATGACTTCAAAGTAGAATAAGAATTGATTTGTGGAGTGACTAGTCAAGAATGAAAGTCTATACTACTACTCCTTCAGGATCCCAAACCATCCTCACAAATAGACTAATTAGCTGTTTAGTGACCTGCTAACAAAAAGAAGGGTATCTTTAAGAGGGCCACAGCTATTCCTTAAACATGTTTCTAAGTTCTAAAAATTCAGATTCCTTCAACTTTATGAAGTAAAATAGATAACAGCAAATCCTTGAATGTGCTGTGTATAGGAGAGGAAAGCCATTTGGGAGAATGAAAAGGGCAGCAGTCTCTTTATTTAACAATTAGCAAAGGCTAAATGACTGCAAGGTAATTGACAGCCCCCCAGGCATTGGCAGGAAGAGCTAGATTTTGATTTACTACGTTAACAACAAAACTCTGGGATTGCAAGATCTTTATCAAGTGGCTGCAAATCGATGAGTGGGGATCTACATTAAGTGCTTTGTTGAGCAGAAGAAGCCTTTGAACTCTTAAAGACTGAGAAAAGGGCAGTTCCACTGGGTAAGGATCCTTACCTAGTAGAGTGAACTTACCAGGCATCCCATGCACATCATTTATCTTTTTAACTTTGTCTGCTTCTCTTTTCCCCTCACTGTGCATAACCCTCACCTCCTCTGCCAAACCCAACAGCTAAGGCAAAATGAGCTAAGGAATAGACAGCTATCAAGGGAGACTAGGATGGCTGTGGAAGCATCATATTTTTAAAGTTTAACCTTATACATAGATCTGAGACATATGTATCAAATGAGAGGAAATAGGTAGATGATAGACAAATAAGGAGATATATGGGAGAGAAAGAATTCAAAAGAGAGACTGATTCATTTGATTTTATGTACTTTATTAATTTTTATGTTTACGTTTTACCAATCCTATGCATTATTAGATTTTAGGTTTGTTGCCAGATTAATTTTCTTTTTTAAATTAATTCTTAATGTTGTTTTAATTTATGATCCTTTGACTATCATCAGTAAATTAAAGAGTTTTTACATATGCCTAGTTAGCTACTTTTTTTTTTTTTGGTAAGTTTTGCATAAATGAATACTTGGATATGTGCCAAAATGTTACTGACAGATAAAGGAACAGTGAAGTTGACATTTGAGTTTTTTCATTTTGCTTACTTACATCTTTAATCTTTTAATCATCCCTTATTGCTTCTTTAATCAAATAAATCGATGACAATGGCATGCCAATGCGCAGTCAAAATTCATTTGTCTTCATATTTGTTAAACAATTATAATGCATCAGGCATTTGAGATAGTTGCTGGGAATAGAGATACAAGTAAGACATAGTGTCTGTTTACTTAGAAGTCCAATATTCTAGAGGGACGTAATGAGTGTATAATATCAGTATTTACAAGGTGTAATTTAAAAAAAGAAACCCAGTGGGAAACGCTGCTTCTCAAAGAAAATAAGTGCAATATATGCCTAAAGGAATCAGTAAGATTTTGACAAATATATATGTAGCTGAGGAGGAAGGATATTTGAAGATGAATCATCATGGGTGGAGTCACAGGTTTTTATAATCATGGCCAGTTTGATGAAATACAAATCATTTTGTGTGATGAAACATAGGCTAAGTGATGGAGATTCTCTGAGAAGATTTTAAAAAGGAGAATGCAGCAGGTCAAAAGGCCTATGCCCACTTTCCAACAATATTAAGGATATTAAAATGTGTTCTATAGGCCTTGAGGAGCCACTGAATGACCTTATGTTGAAATCGACATAATCAAAACTGCCACATCGAAAGAATAAACTGAGTTATGTAGATGGTTTGGTAGGTGGAACTATGTATGTTATTAGAATATTAATTGATAGAAACTTTCAACTAAGAAGAATAAATTAGACATATTTTGGCTATAAAATCTGAAAAACAGTCTAGCTAATTGAATTTGAAATACGATAGGGAGAAAGGTGTCTGAAATAAGTCAGTTCTTACTAATTTGGTTGAATAGGTAGTTGGATGTGCCTCTCCTAAAAATTATAAAATTCAAAGATAGGCACTCATTCTGAGAGGGGAGACACATTAGACAAAATAGGTGGAAAAATTTAGAAGACAGTAGAACATGTGGATTAGGAGATTCACAAATGGTATGGGTTGAAAATAGAGACTATGGAGCCAATCAGTTAATTTACAAATTCATTTATTTGATAAATAATTAGGTGAGCTGGTAGCCATAAATGCCAAAAATATGGATGTTATTATGCAAGAAAAAATTGAGAGGTCTGAGAAGGTATTTTAGGGGAATATTTAAGGACCCAGATGAAAAAAAGAAACCAATAAAGGTGACCTGAAAATTACTCAAAGAAAGGAAAAGCAGTGAAGAAGCTGTCAAGGATCCTCAAAGGATTAATCAACTAAAAAATGTGTAAAATTGAAAAAAATTACATTGGAAACGGCACTTAGAATTTTTTTTTATAAATCATGGCACTACCATTTTCTGTAGGGCAAATTTGGTAGAACAAGATTATAGTAAGATGGAGAAGTAAATGGAAGATGAGAGGGTGGCAACTTTTCCAAGAAAACTAGTTTTTCAAAAGAAGGAGAAAGTAAAACAATTTCAAAAGTAGAGTTTCAGAGTTGAGGAGATTGTGTTGTTGCATGTGCTTGCAATAGAATAATTGCTTTCTTCTTTGTGTTTTAGAAGTGAGACAAGCTTATGTGTGTTCGAAAGCTTCTAAAAATGATACAGTGGTTTCCTTTTCTTTTATTACCAAATGAAATGTAAATATGAGGGCAGCATTTGTACTAAAAACAGAATAGATGCAAAAATACATGCAATCACCTAGTACTCCCAATCCAGTGCCTTCTATCTCAGATCTCTTTATCTCAGGCCTCCTTGTCCAAGGACAGATCTTCTCCTCTGTCTTCTTCTATTTTATTTCCTGCTCCTCTTCCTCCTTTCTACTCCTTCCCCTTCATTTCTTCCCTTTTTTGTTTGCCATTCAATTTTGTTTTACAGAATTCAAAATATTCATTGCCATTTACTATGAAGTCTGTCACAAGATCTTGTTTTCGGAATGATCACCTATTCTTTAGAACCCTTTATCTATCCTAGTACAGACTTCCTCCAGAAGTTAGAGATATTAACTTTGAGAAAAAATTGGACAGTGATTGGAGGGAAAAAATGACTCAGGGGTGTTGCATTGAGTTTAATGTGTGATAAAGGAGGTATTGCAGGGAGAAAAATAGGGATTATGTAATCAGTACTATTAGAATAACTTGCTCGCTTATTCAGTGAGAAGATTTTCTGGTTACCTGGTAATAATATTTTATTTTATATTGTACTATAAAATCATTCATTTCACCAAAACTTTTCATTATGTTGCTATGTGTTTGTTCATAGATTTATTTAACTTAATTTTATTTAAAAATTTAACACAGTCATAGGTTATAAAATCTGAACAGAACAAATCACTTCAGCTCACATGTTTAACATTTCGTATCCAGTCTTTCTCCCTGTAAACAAAAGTATATTACTGAACTAAAATTTGTCGAAAAGCAAATATAAATATATGTGTATTATGTACCACCTGGAGTATGGGAGCCAAGAATCAACTTTTGTCCTTATTTGATTACTAAACTTTATTTTAGAAATGAATAAATGACATTCAGGAATATAAAAGGATTCCATTAATATAAAATTGTGTCAGAGTATTGGGCCAATATACATTCCATTTCATATAGGTCTCTATGTTCATCTGCTTAGATTATACAGGAGACTCTTCAACTATTTCGGCTGAATGTAGAATAGAGAAAACATATTACATTGATTTTTTTTTTTAGTGATGGCAGCCAATCCTGGACACTGGTGATCAAATTATCATGTCCCTTAGATAATCTGTTCAGAGTAGTTTAGAAGCATAAGAACTTGTGGAAAATAAGTAGCAAAATGCTCACGTTTAAAAAGGTGAGTGTTAATTAGAGAAAAAGATATTACAAATCTATCATTAATCATTCTTCATTCTTTTTTTTTTATTTTTAAAAATATATATATTTTTTATTTATTTACTTTTGACAGAGACAGAGAGAGAGAGATACAGAGACAGAGAGAGAACTGAACTGGGGGAGCTCCCAGTTCAGCATATGGTTCCGCACGGGCCGGGGCCGGGATTCAATCCTCGGTCCCCAGCGCTGCAAAGTGAGCACTTAACCCACTGAGCCATCCCGGCTTCCCCTCATTCTTTATTATTCTAAAACAATCCTCTTTTTTTTTTTAAGATTTATTTTTATTATTTTTGACAGAGAGACAGAGAGAGAGGGGAGGGCCCATAGCAGTCTCCGTAGTTGCACACCATAAATTCTCAATATAGTTTTATTCCGCACAGGTGGGAAGTGTCCACACAGGGCAGGAGCTGGGCTGGGGGCCTCTAGCATGGGAGGCTTACCCTGATGAGAACCAAACTGGGGGGCTTGCCCTGGTGACAAACTGGGGGCCATACCCTAGTTCAGCATATGGGTCCACACAGGCCGAGATTGGATCCCCAGACCCCAGGGCTATAAGATGAGCACTCTAGTATACTGTTTGTCATACTTATGTTCAAGGAAACATGTAGGTACCATCCTTATTTTCCCATGCATACACACACTAGAATAGATATGAATAGAACAGGGATTCCCAACCCTGTGCCCGCGGGCGCCATGGCCCCCGATTTGTGTGCGCCCGCCATTATTTGACTGCATCAGAAGTTTTTCATAAACACTAAGTAAAACTATCATTTATTTTTATACATTTGTTAGAATTTTAAAATATTGAGTATCTACACAGGTTTATTACATTCGTTGGTATGTTTGCGATATCGTATGTATAAGTTTTTCCCTAGCTGTCGCCTTTGTACATGCCGCGTCTTGTTTAGCCGCTGCGCTCTTTAAACTCTCCTCCCCCCAACCGGGAGACGCCAAGTTGCCATTGTGATTGCGGTTGCTGGACTGATCGGGTCGTGACGGTTAGCTAGGATCACAGTGTTTTGATAGATTCGATTTTAAATGAACTAAAAGCGAGGTAGGTAATCTATTATTATGGTGGCAATTTGATATGATATTGTAGTTCTATAACTATTTTTATTTTTTTAGTCCTAAAATGAGTGGACCAAATAAGAGAAAGCAAACCTATAATTTTAACACAGACTGATTTTGATATCACATCTGCATATAAAGTCTCTCGTGCACTTCCCATATATGAAGAAAATGCTAGGTAACAATGAATTAAATGTGTCATTATATATTGAGACCCTGCAAGTGCTTCAAAAACAGTTTGAAGAGAGATTTCTGCAGGTTACAAATAACGAGCCAATTGTCTCCTTGTGTATCAATCCTTTTACTTGCCAAATAAATGGAATAGAACTAGCCGCATGTATTGCAGACCTTGTTCAGGGGAAAGCAGAACTAGAGTTAGAAATTTTGAACCTTAAGAACGATATTTTGCTAAAATCCTTAATATCAGAGGACTTATGGAACATAGTCCATAAAGAAAGGTTCCCATTTTTTTAAAAAGCAGCATATAAAATCAAATCATTTTTCAGGTCAACGTATTTGTGCGAATCTTTGTTTTCAAACATGAATTTAATAAAATCACAATATAGATCTCGACTTACCGATGAGCATCTTAATAATTGTTTGCTAACAGGGTTGTCATCATACTCCTAATTACGAGGCACTGGCCAATGAAATGCAATGCCAAAGATCACACTGACAGATTAGTTTTTTTTATGTTTTCTTTTATGTTTTTTTAAATGATTTTATTACACGTGTGTTCTTTATTTACTTTGTATTACGTTTTGTATATATGTTTCTTTGTGTGTATATAATTTGTACAATAAATTTATTATTTTAAAATTACTTTTGTTTATTATTTTTTATTCGTGTTCAATAATAAATATCCTTAGAAATAGCTGGTGCCTGCCGCCCTACCCATGTTTTAGAATGTGCCCTAGGGTATAAAAAGGTTGAGAACCCCTGGAATAGAAAGTGATTTTTAAAGTTTTACTGGGAAAAACTCACAGACAGAAGATCAGCAGTTTGCAAAGGTCCCTGTGTTCCTATTACCATATGGAAAGGTGTGTCAGACCTGAAACATAACAAACTTCAGGAAAGGGAACTTTCTTCCCCACCCCCTCTCCCAACCCCCACAACTCTTCACTCCCATGATGCTGCTTCAACTATTTACAGAGATTTTAGGGGAAGGACTGGGAATTTTTCTCTGGCAAATGGCATTGCTAGACAAAAGCCAGAGTCGCAAGCCAGACAATGGCTAGCTATACACAAAGGTCACTAGCATCAACTGGAAACTTTGTGACTTTTCATTCAGCCCACTCAATCTTGTTGAGCCAGACCATTATAAAACTACCAAAAGGTGGAACAAAGGATCTAGGCAAAACTTCTCCCTTTCCACACATACAGAATCCATTTCTACATATTACAAAAGATTTGTTTTGTTTTGTTTTGTTCCTGAATTGAGAAACTAGCCTTGTTATTTTTGCACAGGTAAGGGCATAATATTGTTGTAAATCATGGAGAAATACAAATGTGTAAAATTGTTGCAAGTCTTTCCTAGATTTGGCTCCTTCCAGTCCTTACATTTAACCAAAGATTTCTATGTTGGAGATAAATATCTTCAAATATTTAGTGTTTATTTCTGCATTGGCAGCACATTTATAATGTGAGCATGGTTATTTTTCAACAAATATGTGGTCAATTTAGTAGAAACAATTTCACACATTTTTTAAAAGTGTTTTTAGTATCCAAACTTACAAATGTCAAGATTTTATAGTAGTAATTCCACTTTGGATTTGAAAACTGAAAACATTTCCACAAGTACAAATTATTTAACAATCCTAAATTATTTCTCAGTACACATTATAGAATAAATGTAATGGTAAAATAATAATTAATGGGAATTGTTTCAAATATATATAATATACTGTGTTTACAGAAACATTAATTCTTTCATTTCAGTAGAATGTAACTTGGTTTTTTTTTTCTCCAAGGGTATTTAATGTCAGTTTCATATCCCTCAAATTTGCTAGTGTGGCTCTTTGTTTTAAGCTATATGGAACGAATATCACCACTATTATTATTTAAAAATCTATACTGCAAAATATTAGGAAGTATTTTGATTCACACTCCTATATTTAGTTCTGGTTTTACACATTTTGTCATGGTCTTTTACTTCTCTGTAAATCAAAACTACAAACTCAAATGCGAAGTTCTAAACAAAAACAAGTTTATTATTAAAAGGTGATCGAGAATTTGAACTGCTACAATAAGGCTTATTGGAGGTGGAATTTCACAAATATGTGAGCTTGCCAACATTTTTATATATCAAGAAAGACCTATCATTATAATGCCATACCTTAGTCCAGGGGTCTCCAAACTTTTCAACCCGAGGAACACATTAACTATCAAACAGCAGTTATATCGTCTCATTGACTGTGAACAGAAGTAGAAAAAGTAAGTGGCTGATCTTGGCAGGATACACATAAATTTCCGTAATTTTTTTCGTAGATATAAAGGTCTCCATGGGCCGGATGAGAGGGACTCGCGGGCTGCATCCAGCCCTGGGCCATAGTTTGGAGACCCCTGCTAGTCTCTGCCAATAAGAAAAACTTTGTCAAGGAATGGCTATCTTAAGTGACCTTTCAGAATGTAATTACATATTTTCTTTTGGAGGGAGATATATAGTTGAGTGGTCATCAGGAAATAGGCCTTTGGGAAGCCGGAATGGCTCAGTGGGTTAAAGGCTCACTTTGCAGCCCCGGGGACCGAGGATCGAATCCCGGCCCCGGCCTGTGTGGACCCATATGCTGAACTGGGGAGTGCCCCAGTTTGATTCTCACTGGGGTGACACTCTAGCCCAGTTCCTGCACGCCCACCTGTGGAATGAAACTATGTGGAAAAAACAATGATGTACGACTATGGAGACTGTTCGGGGCCCTCCCCCTTCTCTCTCTCTCTTTCTCTCTCTCTCTCTCTCTCTCTCTCTCTCTCTCTCTCTCTCTCTCTCTCTCTCTCTTTCTCTCTCTTTCTCTCTCTGTCAAAAACAACAAAAGTAAATCTTAAAAAAAAAAAAAAAATGGCAATAGGCCTTGATCATCTTCCTACTCTAAATGCTCTGATTTCCTTGTTCTGGAATTCCTATGTAATTTTGTTCTTTGTTGATACATCTGTACTGTGTCTTGATCAGTCACAAAATATTGTCAATTATTTATAAAAAGTAAATAATATGTATTTATATGACTTCGAGGGCAATTCAGACAAAGGTTAAAGAATGGTTTGATGTATATATTTTATATATATATATATATATATATATACACACACACACACATACACATTTGCACATACATATACACATATATATTTAGTAAAATTTGAATACTTGATTTTAAAGATTAATATTACATAAATAAACTACTTTTGCTCTGCTATGTAAAAATTATGAGATCTTAGAAATTTTCTTGAGCTCTTCTCTTTTAAATAATGTTTTAGTTTCCTACCACAGGAAATACTTTGAACAACTATCATTGTCATGAAATCTGAGCAAATACTGGAGCTTCAGAGATCAGTTTGAATCAATTGCAATTATTATTCTTGTAATCTTGGCTGAGTAATCATCCTTACTATTCTCAAATTCTCCATTACCTCTCAATAAAGAAGTTGTTTTTGTTCGTGTTATGTGTCTTTGTCTTCTCTTTTTCTAGGAATGTTTTGATGTTTGTGATATTAGGTATCAGGTAGCAAACAACCTTACTTATGCCCTACCTCTAACAATAATGTGGTGTTTTCTTTTTTTATATTTATGATGCTTTCCTTACTTTAATAATTTTCTAAGAGATCCCTATATTCAAGTTGAGGCTCTCTCCACCATGACATTTGTTTTTAAATTCATATTGTGCCAATACAGAATATAGTTTTTATAAACTTAGAGTGTTTGGTTCCAAAGCATGTAACATATTTACAATTTCTGACAGAATCTGTATATATTTTGTCAGTTTGGGTGACTAAGGGGTAATTCCCAATGTACAACCTGTGGATTATTTGTACCCAAATGGCTTGAGTGGCTTAATAAAAATTTAGGTTCCCTTACATATGGAATTGTAATATCTGGGGAGTAGGAGCTTGGTGAGGACCATTTTAGCAGCATTTTGGGTAATTCTTACTCTTCCTAAGGTTTCAAAGCTACTGACCTAAATTACCAAATAGTGCTTATTTTTTAACTAGATTCTCAGGTACATCTTGAAGTTCTTCACCTGAGTGCACTCTTACCACACTGCCATCTTCTTCATGAACATAAACTGTCTGGTCCAGAAGCTTCAGTTAACTAGAACAAGTGATAACTATAGAGATTTGGTAGGGAAGAAATTCCGAGACCAAATTTTGAGCTCATAAACCCAGAAAGAAATGGCAGAAGGCGATTGTAACAGCTGGTTGAGTGGTGAGGTTTTCTTAGATCCTGTTCAAGTTTAGGTTTCATTAAGAAATCTATGTCCTACAAGGCCAACTCTAGCCCACAGTTGGTTTTTATAAATATATATTTTATTGAAACATAGCCATGCCATTATACTTATATATGTTTTGTGTCTCATTCCATGCTACAATGGCAGAGCTAAGTAGTTTCAACGGAGACTGTCTGGCCAGCAAAGCCTACAGTATTTACTATCTAGCCCTTCACAGAAAAAAGTCTCATCAATCCCTGGTCTAGGACAATTTTGTACTAAATGCAGTATTGGCTTGAAGGAAGAGTTTTATCTTATGTTCAGTGAAACATGGAAACTATTTAACATCTGTCTGCTTGGTTTAAATAAAACAATGAAAATTAGTGAGATTCAAGAGCTCTGGAGGCTGAACCTGGGAGCAGCTTAGAACTGCAGGGTCTCATAATAAACTGAAAGGATCTTGTGTAGAAACAGGTGCTAAGTTTACTTCTTCATGGCATTTAATATTTAAGCCATTATGATTCCAGCTGAAGTAGGAGTTTAAAAGAGTTCTAATTGGGACGTTCAATTTTCTCACTGTAAGTTTCCCTCCTCTGGCTAAGGGTTGGGTATATTATGAGGTTTGCCTTTCAAATGATTACGGGAGCTCAGTTGGCTATCTTTGAGTTGGAAAATCAATCATTACATAAGTGCCAGAGAGCCACAGAGTCATCCTCAAAATTTTCACCAATCAAGAAACTATGTCAAAATGATCCCTGGTTCGCATTCTGTATTTCTGGGAAGAGATTGTCACAAGAAATTTGTCATTACGAGTGGGGATTCAAAAACAAAACAACCAAAAAACCAGAATTAATTTATAAAATATTGTGTATTTATTCTTACATATTTACACTTCAGTCCCCTTCAGAGTACTCTCTGTTTGATGCAATACACCTATGGAGACACTTTTTCTACTGCTCAAAACGGTTTTTGAACTTGTCAATTTTGTTGTCTTTTATTGCTTCTTCATTTTTTGTTTTACCTTTCACATTGGCAAAAAGTTTTCCTTAAAGGAGTTTATTTGTTTTTTTAATATTATTTTTATTGTTTTTTTTAAAGAGAGAGAGACAGAAAAGAGGGAAGGCCCAGAGCAGTCTCCATGGGTGCACGTCATCAGTTTTCTACATGGTTTCATTTCATAGGTGGGAACGGGCTTACACAGGGCAGAAACTGGGCCAGGGTGTCACCCCAGTGAGAACCAAACTGGGGACACACCCCAGTTCAGCATTTGGGTCCAGGATTCTATCCTCAGACCCCAGGGCTGCAAGATGAGCACACAACCCACTGAGCCATCCTGTCATCCCCAGAGGACTTTTTTTCACCCAAGGAAACAAAAGATAGTCTCTCTGGATGAGATCAGGTGAATAGGGAGAGTGGGGCAGGGGCATCATGCTGTTTTTGGTCAAACACTGCTGACCATTCAGGGGGTGTTGACAGGTGCATTGTCATGCCACACATTGTTCATGTAAATTACCATCATGAAATGGATGAACATGTTGAAAGAGTCTCCAAAAAGAATTCACTGAATACAAAGGCAGCCACTCACAACACTGCCAGCTGGTACACTGATGTAGATCAGTTCCTAGAACACTCACCTAGTGGGGGAAACCTGTACTACAGGGAACCTGTCTTCCAGGGGATAGTTCCATTTGTGGGGGGATCCCCCTTATATGTTAATGTCACAAGCCCTCTGCGTAGCCATTCGTTGCAAGTGATTAGTTTCTCTATAGATATTTGATGTAATATGAAAGGAAAGGTAGGGGAAGCCGGATGGCTCAGTGGGTTAGGTGCTCACTTTGCAGCGCCGGGGACCGGGGATCGAATCCTGGCCCCGGCTCGTGTGGAACCATATGCTGAACTGGGAGCTCCCCCAGTTCAGTTCTCTCTCTGTCTCTGTATCTCTCTCTCCCTGTCAAAAATAAAATAAGTAAATAAATATTTAAAAAAAAAAGAAAAAGAAAGGAAAGGTTGGAGGAATGTTTCATCATATGGAAAGTTGTAGTTAATATTGGTATCTCTGCACCGCAGGTGCCATATCAAGTGATAAAGCTGATCTGAACATCTCAAAGATGCCCAAGGCTTGCAGCTGAGAATAGCTGAAATTGGAACCAATGACATACAAGACTTGAGCCCAATTAAACTAAAAGTGTATCTCTTGAGGGAAAGCTGATTAGTACGGCAGAATCAGAAAATTTTTATCCAGTGTGCCATTGTGAAAAACTTGCATTGTTAATTCTCATAGTCGAGAATTAACAATGTATCCTGTTATCCTGTTAATAGAAATGTATCCTATGTATCCTGTTAATAGAAAGTTGGTTAAATTAAATTGAGTCATTTTCTCAATGAGTTCACTTTCCATAGTGGACATTTAAAATGTTACAGTAGACTATTCATTTTTCAGAACTCAGGTACCTGGCACTCTCAAGCAACTGGCAAAATATCAAAGAAATAATATTACATTTATCTTGTATGGCTGCTGGTTGACTGAGAGTCTACTGTATTAAGTTAATTTAAAACTATCAAGAAAGGGCCTTCAAATATGATAATCCAAGTTTGCCTAAGATTAAAGCATAAATTATGGAGTTGAAAATAATCCTCTTGCAATTGTTAGATTTAAAATTTGAAAAGAATCTTTATCAAATACATTTTCTTATTATTTTAGAAAATAAAACACTATTTTCTACCTTAAAATTCTTAAGTTATGTTTCGCCTATCAATAGAAAAAATGACCAGAAAATACTATTTGGAATAGAAAGAAGATGCTGTTCAGTGGTTTGCTTTACTATAAAATTAACCAAATAAATATTTTCTCATTATGTAGAATACAGCTGAAAGGAAATTGTGTTTGTGGATAAAGTGGGAGGTCCAAAGTGAGCAGAAAGGAAGTCACTCTTAAAACAAGTAGAAAATTAGACAATCAGCTTTACTCTTCTAATCATTATACTTACACATTTACCATTCAAGTTGCCTTTATATTGATCAGTAGAATCATAGCACAGATACTTGTAGTTTGTTAATCACTCCAGTTTGTATTTATTTGTTTGTTTGTTTGTTTTAAATTACGGTATAATTCACATAAACATTTTCTTAGTTTCAAGTGTACAACATAATTTGTGCTGTTTATATATATTGCAAAACAATCACCATAATAAATGTAGTTATCATTTATCAGTTTTATTATTTGACATTTGGAAGTTTACTGTTAAAATTCAAAACAAGTAAAAATAATTTATTTACATACATTTTTATTTAGTAATTTTTTTCCCATTTATTTATTTATTTTTAATATATATTTTATTTATTTATTTATTTTGACAGAGGAGAGAAAGAGAGAGAGAGAGAGAGAGAGAGAGAGAGAATTGAACTAGGGGAGCTCCCAGTTCAGCATATGGTTCCGCACGGGCCGGGACCAGGATTCGATCCTCGGTCCCCGGCGCTGCAAAGTGAGCGCCTAACCCACTGAGCCATCCCGGCTTCCCCTCCCATTTATTTTTAAAAGAATAGCTGATTGATCAGTTAGTTGACTTGTGTATAAACCCTCTAGGGCTAAAATCATCATTAAATTACACGTGACATGCTTATTATATTTTATTTCTTTCTTAACATAGAAAAAATGCTAATATACAGATCTATTCTTAAATTACATTGATGTATTCTTCTTCCAAAGTGTTGAAATGAAGTAGAACAGTCTGCACATGAATGCATCTGTCTGCTCTATTTGGAGACATATTATCAGAAGAACAATGAGGTTTTCCTGACATCTGGGAAACTCAAGTTCATTTTAGCTTCATTAATGATGCACATTTAGATATTGGACAAAACAGCCTCTGAATAACTCAGTTATGCTATATATTAATGGTGATAACAAAGCTCTTTTCAGGAAAGCAAGAGAATATGCCACTAAGTATGCTAGCCCTAGTAATTGCTCGTCTGAATAACGTCCATTGAAATAGACAAATGTACTTCCAGATAGCATTTCATTAATTCCTAATCAATAAACCATTATGAATGTAGAGCACATTATTATTAAATAATCCAAATCTTATATTTTCAATAGACTTTCATTGCTTGTCCTTGTGATAAGCTTTATAATTATCCAGAAACAGAAGAGCTGAACTAAATTCTGAATATATTAGTGAAGACACAAACATATGACTCAACCAATCAGGGGATATTTGTCATTTTTCATTCAAACATGAACATACACTCTGGAAGCAATAAATTAATGTTCTGTAGCTTTCAGTGGTGTGGAAAAATTATACTGTTTTATCACCGAAGGTTTATTTTATGAGGGACTGCCACATTGGTACATTTAAAATCATTACCTTGTCTTATATTTGTCTCTATACAAGGACAACTGATTCCTAGGCACTGATTATGGCCAAACTTAGGAATACTGACATAGAAAAAGTTTTATTAACATTTTGAAAGGGAAGATTAATGTTCAGAAAGTTATTTCTTTAAATTAGTTGTACACAGATTCTGAAGGTTATTTTTTCATGTGCAATTATTTTCCTAATGTTTTATCTATAATTCTATATATTCCACCAACATAGATTTATTGGCAATAAACAAAAGGATGGCAAAATGAAATTCCTGACTTTATGTGGCTTATAATCTAAATATGGCAGAGACCCATTTTTGGAAACACATTCAACTGCAACTGCTTTTAATAAATTAATTTTTTCTAAAAATTGTGTCATACCTCAGTGTTTTCTTTCTTTTACATTAAAAATACTCTTCTAGGGCAACCAATTTAACTCTGTAGAGATTGTTTTGTTTCATTTTAACTATTTGAAAAAGTTACTATATAAAAATATGGATAGCCATTTGTTCTGGTCAAATAGATATTCGATATTTATTCAAATATCTTTCCATTTGGTCTCTATTTGATATGAGTAGTACTGCCTTGATCCATCAAAGGATTAATGTTTTTTCTTAATCTTTTCAATTCAGATACAATATTCATATTTTTGGTTTTGAAGGTTAACAGAATGTTCTTAAATAACTCTCTTTACTTTGAATTAGTTAAAATTTGAAAGCTATAAGTAGGGGTGATTTTCTGCTGTATGTTTGGTTAAACCGAGCTGCTTAAGCGTGAGATTATGTTGTATTTGTGACCGATTCCGTCCCAATACCTGAAGTGCGTTGGATATGCCTTCAAGCATACAGGAGCTAAAATGCCATGCTACCACAGAGGCCTTTAAGGTGACCCTTTATAATACATTTCTTGACTATTCTTCAGAACTATGGTTCTTACTTTGAGGGGGAACAAATAGGTTTAAGAATTACAGAGCACACACGAATATGCTCAGGGACTTGGAAGAGCTTGCTTCACTCTTCTCCCATGGATTGCCATTATTACTACTCTTTTCATTATTTGAAAATCTACTTCTCTTCGCTTACATTATGGTCACCACTTTTACTAATTCTTGTCAAGCTTATGACTCTTATTGCTGATGTCTTATTGTTGATAAATTTTACATTTTTCTACCTTATTTCTCATTTTCTTATATACTTATTTTCTCATGGTTCATAATTTTGGGCTCTAATAGGACTCAGTCTATAATCTTGACCAAATATATGCTGCTTTCCTCTTTTTTCTTGAAATAGTTATTACCTTTACTATTATTATCATCTTAAGTAATTTATATCAAAATTATGTTTACAATATCACAAGGTGATTTCAACTATCTTAACAAGTTCAAGGATGACAGTTCTGTTAGATATGAACAAATTATCACCAAAAGAAAAGGAAATAAAACATTTTATAGATAAGTCAGCAGAAACACAAATAGGCTGCCTGTCAAGGAAGAATCTGCAATCTTTTCACATCCTGTGGTCACCGACCATCACCATTTCTCTGCTAATATTTTTGACACATTTTCCAGGCCACCCCAAAGAGCTGAAACTCCTTTCATCCATCAACTCTGGCTGAAAATGTTATCACTTCTATGAAATGATCTGTGAACTATTCAAGCAGAAAAAAATTGTTCTTTCTTTAGGGTACTATGTACCAGCATCTAATAGAGTAGGTTTTACATTGTATTACATTTAGTTGCATATGACTCTGCATCTTCTTATTGGGAATTCCATGAGGATGTGCAGCCCGACTTCTTTATACTTACACTTCAAGTGTTTAACACAGAACCAGAAACTTAATAACTATTCATTAACTTGAAATCATTTTTTAAAATTGCCTCCAAGTCAATGTTGTCTCCAATAGTTGAGGATTCCTAAGAAATAAAGAAGTGGGGGTTAATGCATTTTTATTAACTAAAGCACTGCTTATTTTTCCCCAAATCACTCTGTTTCTGTTAATTGTATGAAATGGTTAGATCTGGATGTAAATATAAAATATTCACTAAAGAGAATTGAGCCCATCAATCACTTAAAGCAAATATGGCTTTGTAAATACTTAATCACCGCAGGCTTCAAATCTCACACAGCTTAATTTAAAACCAGAAAAATATTTTAAATCCACTGACTATCATGTATTCTTTACCATAAAATGTACAAAGTCTAGTTATGATTAATGACATTATTATGAGTTCCAAATCTCATTACTGAGTATTGCTGAATTTACTTGCAGTTCAATGTTTAAATATACTATAGTAAGATTAAAACTATTCAATGAGTCCTTATAACTTGTGGCAAATCATTATTACTTCTTCCAATTGCTATTGTGATATTATTAATCATAATGAATTTGTATGAAATTCAGTGAAGCAGCAATTTATTATTCCATATGCGTTTCCACCATAAATTAGCTCTAGTGACTTAACTGCCTAAAAACTATTATTAAGTTACTATATCACACCTTTAGAATCATAATCAGACTAAGGAATTGATTCCAAATGAAATTACTTTGACCAGTTCTACTAGAAATAGAAATGAGATAAATGAAAAAAGATGAGACATCCTAAAATAAAGTATTTCTAAATAGTGTAAAATTATTAAATTTCTTTTGCAAATAGTTTCAATTGACTTCAATGAGAAAAGATTAAAATGCAAAGACATTTGTCTTCACCTGACAAAACCCAAGAGAGTTCAGTCATGTAGATTACACACATCTCCAGTCTAATTAAATGTTGAGAAGGATTTATGGGTACAATAAGAATTTATCCCCAAGGTGTATTTGTCATCACCTCTATCTGTAAAGTTTCGTGCTCACAATAACAGCAGGTAATGAGGGCAGGAAGAAACAAAAGACATTCCTGTCCCTCTTGTCATTGAATGAATTTTCCATTTGCTACATGGGTTACTTGCTATTGCCTTGCAAATTGCAGCTCTCACAGTATTTGGGGATCTTGTCTTAAGTTAAAGCTTTCTTCTTCTCTGTCCTGCTGTGAATAAAATAGATTGAGGATCTGCAAAAGGAGAAAAATGCAAAAGCCAACTAATGGTACATATGAGTAATTTAAAAAGATATTCCAGTCTAGGATATGACAGAGGAAGATCAGAGTAATTGGGAACATCTTTTATTTTTTGTATTTTGAAGAGTCACTTTGAAATTCCTTTCTTTTGTTTGGCCTTTGCTGAGAGTCTAGTATAAATGTGCCTCTTCTCTCAAACAAACAAACAAACAAACAACAAACA
Organism: Craseonycteris thonglongyai; assembly: GCA_004027555.1. Taxonomy (NCBI): domain Eukaryota; kingdom Metazoa; phylum Chordata; class Mammalia; order Chiroptera; family Craseonycteridae; genus Craseonycteris; species Craseonycteris thonglongyai. The sequence continues at coordinate 21,578 of PVKE010008439.1, read as the reverse complement.
AAAAACACAATTCAAAGTCAGTTATAAATGATATTGTGATTAGTGGATGTAGTGCATTTATTATTACACTGTTCCTTTTCTAATGTAAAGCTGCCTTCTAAAGTAGATTATCAGATTACAATGATGTTTGTATGTGTGCATATGTATCTGCATGCTTGCACACACGAGTATGTGCAAATGTCTATGTATTTGTCTATGTAGCTGTATAAAGAAATCTCATTTCACAGTTTTATCTGTAAATTGATTCTTTGAACACATTAAGTAGAAAGTTAGGATTAGTCACTAAGTAATGCTTGGATAGTTTTGATATACTATTGATTAATTAGACCTTTATAACACAAGTTATTATTTTCATAATTAGAACAATTTCTTAGAACAAGTCAGATTTTTTTTAAACACTTTATTGCATACATTTCACAAAGAGGAGTATAATAAAACCCTATTATCCACTTCAATAATGATTAAGTTGTAGCTAATATAGTCTCATTTTCTGCCCTTCAATTATTTTAAATTAACCTCATATTGTTTCATCTATACATATGTATATATTTTTTGTATACTAACATTTTTTGTTTGTTTGTTTTTGCTTATTGTTAAATTTAATGGAGTGATATTGGTTGGTAACAATTAGATAGTTTCCAGATGCACAAGAAGTCAGCTTTAAATCCAGTTGTGTCCACTCTACTTTAGAATAACAAATCTCAGTGTATCCTGGGGATTATTGAATGTATTCAATAAACATTGGCTCCAATCCTCTCTGATTCCTTTGAATTGATTTAAGTTAACAAGTTGTTTCTGTATCAAATCTTAGTATTTCCTTCAAATTCCCAGATCAGGAATGATGAGTTTCAAGTCCTTCCTCCTTTCATTCCAAACTGGTGACTCCATCACACCTATGAGTTCAGTTTGATTTATCATTCTAATCATTTTATACTTCTTTATGTGCTAGCCTCCAATTATTCTCTCCTTTTAGGCCTTCTTAGTTATACTATAATCTTTTCAAAGGAAGCAATTGGTCTTATGTTCTTTTCCCCACGTGTGTATAACAGGAATACCTAATTTATGTAAAAAAGGATATATTATAAATAATGACACCAATAAATTTATATATAGTGAATGATGGTTCAAATGATATTTAAAATTTTCAATAAAACTTTAGAGGAAAAATTAATTTCTCTCTTTTGTGTTTCATAATTTTGAAAATTATAGATTAATATCGTATTTTGAGTTAATAAAGCATTAAACATGTGTTATATGCCGCTGTGTTGCTGAAACTAGCCAGGCTTTTTGCATTCTGTTGTATTTATTCCTTCAATGAAGCTAGCATTGCAAAAAATATTATAACAATTTTAAAAATAAAGAAATTTATATTAGAAATATACACTCAGTTCATTCAATATTAAAAATTGAAAGAATTATCTAAGGTGTGTGACTTTTTAGTGTGTGTTTTTACTACTTTAATGCTAATATTTTTTTAAAAACTGAACTCTTAACTTTGCCTTTATATCTGGTATGTTATTCCTAGAAACACACAAGAACACTGGGCATCTTCTTTCAAAGCAAGGAAGAATTGTTTTTATATTTCTCTTGTCTTTGTGGTGATTTGAATTTGATTTTATACTTATGTCTCAGTCTGTTCAGACTACTGTCACAAAAACTCCATAGAATGGTGGTTTATGAAGAATAAAATTTTGAATTCACGGTTCTGGAACCTGGGAAGTCTAAGATGCAGGCACAGAAGATTTTCTGTGAGGACCCACATTCTGGTTTTGAGGCACTTGCTTCTCCCTATGTTCTCATGTGGAGGAAAGACTCTAATCCCCTCAAGACCTAATACCTCCCAAAGACCTCACATTCATTGCCATCACTATGGTGGTTGTTTCAACATGAATTTTGAGAGACACAAAAACTCATTCTATAGAATGAGTATTTCTATAAAACGAGTGTTTTGTATTATAGTGTTCTATAATAATTTAAGTTGTAATGATAATGCAAAAATAAAAAGTATATTAATTTATAAACATATACTTATATCAGTCTCATTTAGAATGATGAGGAGTGTGACTTATTTGAAACACTTATTTCTGCTTATTCCTCAGAAGGCTTTCTACCACCTTTGTTAAAAAAATATTTAAGTCTGGGGAAAAAATTAACTTCTAAGGCATTCATTATCCATGGAGAGAAGATACAGTGTACCTACATTTATGAAACATGGCAAGACGTTCACCTTTAATGATGTAGCAGTGAGATTTCAAGTAGAGATTTAAAAAGATAAAATATTTTTTAAGAAAAATCCTTATTTCTTAACAGAAATTGGTTTTGATTAGAAGCATGAAAGGGGATATATGGATTTCTTAAGACAATTTCTTAATTGTGGATATAATGATGGTTGCATACGTGAGTGTGAATTTGAAGTTAAAAGGCCGTTTTGCTGTTTTGAGATAAAATAGCCACTCTCCTGTGACACCTTTTGAGAAAAGAAAAAAATCACCCCTTTTCCATCGCTCAAAATATGATTGCTTGACATATTTTATTTTTTACCTCAAATTGTTTCCACTTACACTAGTCCATCTTTTATTCTTTTCCTATTCTTTTTGTTCTTGAAGTTCATTACCAGACTTTAAGGAAAAGATTGTATTATAGATATACAGATCTTTTTTCAATGCTTAATACATATTTAGGTTAAAGTAACTTTGTAATTAAAATGTTGCTTCTTATTCTATGGAAAACTATTTAGTATTCTGTATTATACTGTATGTTCTTTTTCTGCCAACAACCCCATTGAACTTTTTTTGCCACAGTAGCTTACTCTTCATTTTCACCAATATTGCCCCATGCCTTATAGGGCATTGTCAATTTGCTAAAATAAAACATGATACATTTTATGGTGGTGGCATTTTCATAACAAATGTTTCTACACTGAAAATATTGTTAATCAGAGATTAATAAATATACACTTAAGTGAATCTTACTTTACTCAGGAAAATATAAAAAGTGTTATTTAGATTACTAGTTGTTTTATCTTATGAACAGTTTCCTTGGAGTTGAAGTTACTTGCATATTCTACCTTCTTTTACAAAGTAGAAAAAAACCATTAAAGGGGCTGCACTGTTAAGATTATCTTTAATTGATCGTATTTCATTTGTGATAATTGATACATCATAATATCTTGCTAATTATTATACCCATGACCTTTGAGAAACCACATACCTGTCCTAAACCTAAATTAAGTTCTTGAAATCCTCAAATCTGTGTCCTGACTCTACAGGGTGATTTCTACATTCTACAGACTATATGGCCATGTGTAGCAGTCCTGGACTCTTACAACAACCTCCCAAGTAAGCTCTGTAGAAACCCCATAATTTGTCATCTCCTTTCTTATACCTGAGCTGAAGAACCCTCATAAATGACCTCAAGTAATACAGTTTTGTACCTTTACAAGTACATGATTTTGATTATCTCTTCATTCACTGTGAAGATCTTTTTATTTGCCTTTGATAAATTTTCTGCCTATTTCTCTAAAATAAACTCTAGAAACACCTAGAAGAGTACTTCTCAGTTTATTAACTGAATACTCTGTAATCATAATCGTATCTTCAGTAGATTGATATGACTATACATTTAGAGCAAATCTGAAGACAAGAGCATTAAGCTTCTTTCACATTTATTTTCCTCCCACTAACTCCTACCTGTAGGTGAAACTACCCATACCTACTTTGTGATAAGGTATACTATTTTGTTCTCATAAATAATGCATTTGCCTCTGCTCTTTCATGCTTCAAATATTTATTAGGTGATCACTACTTCTCAGGCATTGGGATAATCACTGGAGACACAGCTAGGAACAAAGCAATAATGTCCCATCAGAGAGCTTTCAGTACTTTTGAACAAATAAAGAAGTAGACAAAGAATCAGATATAATGTTGTAAGTACTATGAGGGGGGAAATACAGTACCATAAAAGCCCCTAACAAAACATTTCATCCAGATCTGAGTGTCTGGAAAGGCTGCCTGAAGGAGGTGGCGTGGAAATATGAATTAGGAACAAAAGAAAGAGAATTTAGGAAAGTATGATTCAAAGAGTGGTATAAGCCCATACAAAGAGACAAGAGCATGCATGAAACAGTGAAATTTAGCGTGACTGGAATGTACAGGGAAGAAAAGACGTGAGCACTGAGAGGCAAGCAAGGGCCAATCACGAAGGTCATCAGAGGCCACATTTAACATTTTAGGCTGGAGAGTGATGTGACCGTATTTATTTTGGTGGCTCAGTATAGAATTTGATGATGGGCAAGACTGAAATGAGGAAGACAAGTGATGAAGCTATAGAAATAATCCTGGCAAGATAGAATAATGGCACTCAGGCAATAGCTCTTGATTATGAAACTCCATGGGGAGATTGAGGAGATATATAAAAGAATAGCTGTAAGATGTTTGGTGTGTGATCAATCTGTGTGAAGAAAAAAGATAAGGCATTATCTTCTAATAAGGTTGATGCTCATGCTTTGGGCTTAAATAAATGGATTACAGAATCTTTTATTGATATACATAACAGAGAAAGAGTAGATTTGAAACAAAAATAATTCATTTTTTTGTTTTGTGAGGATTAGATTTCCGGAGCCCATTCAATGGAAGCCACCAAAATGGCAGAAGAACATAGAAGCCTGAAGCTTGTGAGAGTGGTAGAGCAGAATCCAGTCATTATTAGTAAAGAAAAATTATAGTGAGGAAGTATAGACCACAATTACTGTTTCCAAGTAATCTTTTGATTAAGTGATGCTCAATCCTGACTTAATATTAGTCATTAGGGGAGCTTTTAAAAATGTTGATATTCTGGCTTAATCACAGAAAAAGGGAGATTTGAGGATTTGAGGATCAAAGGATTGTAATAACAGCTTTTCATGAATTCTGATGTGAAGAGAGGGCTAAAAACTACTGATCTAGAGTTGATCTACCAATTTACCATTTTATAATATTACATGATCTCTCTATAATTATAATTTAAAATTATATTGCTTATCTTCTTTTGCAATGAAAGAAAAAGGACCAATACACATATACTTTATGACCAAATAATATATGATATAGAACTATTTATTGCAACAGGTAGTCTTAATCACTAGCAATATTAATTATGTACCTTTACAAAATATTATATTGTTTTACAGATAAATTTATCTTGGAACTAGAAACCATAAGACAGAAATTAATACATATTTAGTACCTAGCATTTTTAACACTCTTATTATGACTTTTATATAAATTATATCATTGAGTAAGAAAATTGAAAACCTACATTTACTCTGTATTGATAAAATAAAAATCTCTGGATCCTAGATTTTGCTTAATTACCAAAGATTCCATGATAAATATACTTATACATAGACCAATCTTCATAAAAACTGGGCTGAACATATTGACAATATCGTTTTTGTAATAAAAATGTATACATTTCTTTTTTTAATCTGGCTTAAACTCTTTTCTTTTTTTTTAAGACTTTATTGATTTTTGACAGAGAGAAACAGAGACAGAGAGAGACAGAGAGAAGGGGGAGGGCCCAGAGCAGTCTCCATAGTTGACATTAATTTTCCGTATAGTTTCACTCCACAGGTGGGCACGGGGCTGTGCAGGGCAGGAACTGGTCCGGGAGCCTCCAACATAGGCCCTGGCAAGAACTGAATTGGGGGCACACCCCAGTTCAGCATATGGATCTGCATGGGCTGGAGCCAGGATTCGATCATCGGTCCCTGGGGCTTCAAAGCGAGCGCTTAACCCGCTGAGCCATCCCAGCTTCCGCTCAAACTCTTTTTTAAAGAATGCTTTCTATGCAAAAAATAGTTAGTACACAGGTTTAAGCATCACAAATATATATTCTTTTACCTATTCTCTTCAGGGGTCAAAATACCAAGTATCTCTAAATCTTAATACTCTACATCTGACTCTTACTTGAATGCATTTATAATGTGCTTATTATAAACATTCTTTTTTTTTTTTGCCTGAAAATTAATCAAAATGATTCAGTGCTTAAAGGATATTATACATGCATCCTGTTAGTGAATGCCACCAATAATATAACTTTTTCTTTATTAGATAATAGGAATAAAAAAAGATAATAGCAATAAAATAGTAGTGTATTTATTATTGTTGTTGTCAGTGTTATTCTAGTGATTAATAGTATTATACATATATTCTGAGCTCTTGTTCTATACTAGACACTATGCATAAGGTTATAAATAAATTATTTTCTTGTACCACATGTGTAAATTGAGGCCAGATGTGCTCTATGCATAGTGCCTAAAATATATGAACTTTTGTGTATTTTGAATTTTACTATTTAGAAGGTTTTTCACAGCTTACGTTTCCTCTGGGTTAATGCCTAAATGAGTAGAATGCTAAAAGTCTTAAACAAAAATATATAAGAATATTACCTTATCTGTAAATGTGTATTCACTTTTCTATATATAAACATATGAAACATTTGCATAGATACATTCCCATGCATATGAAAATTTAAAGAACTTTATCTTAATACTTTATTTTATAAAATAAATATATAAAACATAAATTATAATTGAATAGTGATCTACTTGAAATAAATGTTAATATAAAATGAAATAAATTTACAATTGGAGCTATGGAGAATTCAACAAAACATGAAATTTATATCTGGAAATGCTATGAATGGTGTATACTTTATTGTTGCTAAATAAATATACTGAGGATAAAAAATTAAATGTATTTATGATGTCATAGGTACATGGAAATATATAAGATTACCACATTTCAAAATATTGCTTTGACAACACATAAACACAAAAATAGAGATGTTATGTAACCTACTCAGTGAAGACAGTGAAAGGCATATCCTCCATTATATGAGTGGTCCACAGCAACTAAGTTTGATTTGTGTTATGGCAAAGGTATAGTTTTAGGCATATCTATTTTTCATTTTTGGAAAAATGCAAATTAGTACATCTTTATTAACATTATACTTAAGCAAATTTAATTTGTACTTTCTTTCTCTTTTCTTTTTTTTATTTTACTTTAGAAAGGCTTATGAATTTCTTCACCTTAGAATTTACATGTCACATTTATGTTGACATAAGGCAGCTAGATTCCCTGTAACACCTGAAAAGACCAGATGACAGTCTTCATCAAAGCAGCCTTATGATACTCCTTGCTAGTAACAATATACTTTGAGTCCAAGAGAGAATACAAAGATCTCTTCGCTGTTCGTCTGTGTTTGCTTTTTATTCTTAGCTGACTTAGCTCAACATGGGCATTTAAGTTTCCTACACCCTTGTCTTCAGTCAGCATGTCTTACCCTCTCCAACAGTTGGCTTCATCCTTTCATCCCACTGTCAATCTCATTCGATTTCCTACTGTCACTCCTTGAACCTCAGGTTCTGTCTCAAACCTTTGGCCCTTCCAAACAGCAAATGTCATTTGAACTTGACTCAACATGTCTTAGCCTAGGCATATGTCTGGGGCAAAGGTATATTTCTCTTATTAACTAGATTCATGTGGCTTAATTTTAATGCATTATTTTGCTTAAAGACTCCATTGATACCAGGATAAAGAATGAAAAAAGGGCAATAAGAATAGATAGAATACAGAAAGGTTTTTGGTTTTTTTTCCTTGTTAACAAACATTTAGGTTGATTCCACGTTTTCATTATAATAATATGTTCTCTCTACTATTAACATTATAGAAATATGTTATCCTCATAGTATCTGTGACACAAATAATTTTATATAGCATAGATGCCAAAAATATACTTAACCAGTTGCCAACAGGACCCCCAAAGGTACGGTATTCTATAAATACACTTGAAGGATCTATAAAGATAATCTATATAATTCTTTATAATCTATAAAGAATAACTGCTCCATAGAAAAGGAATTATTGAATGCTAACCCTCCAGTTGCGCCTTCTTCCTCAGTCATTTCCTTGTGGGGATCCTTTCTGATACAGGCTAGATTCTTAATATTGCAAGAATAGTTTAGGGATATATATACAGATTTTAAAAAAATAAAAGGAGCAAATGGTAAAAATAAGGACTTTAATCATATAGATAGAAAAATTGAATAATTTTAAATATTTTGCTACTTGTTTTCCCTATCCATTTTATTATATATATTATAAAATAGACTAACATCTTTCAAAAATAGCATCCCTGCTTGTTCATGACTATGATGAAATAATTACAAAGAGTATTCCAAGATTTCCTCCTGCAAAAAATAAAGTTCCTAGCTTTTAAATCTAGACTTATCTAAACAATGTAATTAAAAATAAGGGGAAATGTTGGAGAGAACTCCTCTAACATTTTAACAGTTTAACAGGTTATTTCAAATGTAGTATCTCATTTTGTTCAGTAAAGCTCAAAATTTGGTTCATCAATTCACATATGGAAACAAGCATGTATCAAATCACATCTCTCAATCATAACTACAAACAAAATAATGCAATTGTGGGGTAGGCTATTTATAATGAAATTATGTAATTTAGAAATCAGTAAAATTGTTCTAAAATAATTATAATTTGTGATAGAATTTTAACAATAATTTGTGTTATTTTGTTTTTGAAATTAAGAAATGTCATAATAATTTCATCACAACTTCTAAAATATTATCAGTCTAATACTCTTTGCCAAATGCTTAACTTTGCCAGAGAATGAGGGCCAAATGAAATATTTTTGATTAGTCTAAAACATCAAGACTAATCTTTATACTCTGTGCTTGCCAATTAGATGGATTTAGAAGTGAGGAGTATTAGGAGGGGAAAAATCAAAGCTGTTGAAATAAACTGATGATATGCAGCCACCAGTCAATAGACATTTTCTTTATCAGAAACAATTTTATAAAATAACACATATTGGGAGAAGCTCATTTTTGGATATTTTTTAAATACTGGGGCAGGAAAATAGTCAGGAGAATATTAATGAAGTAAAGCCAGTTAAAAGCTCTCAAATGTTAAACAAAATCAACATATTTCCCTTACTTCTTTATTGCCTATAAATTATACCTTAATTCAGCAATTTATCACTCAAGTGTCTCTTAGAATTATACTTTGATAACTGCTTTTTCTATATTGATAGGGTGAAAAACGACACCAGAGTCAGTGTGGTGTTCATTCATTTTTGATCTTTGAGTAGAACTCTCATTTTTTTTTTTTTTAAAGATTTACTTCATTGTTTTTGACAGAGACAGAAAAAGACAGAAACAGAGAGAGACGGGGCAGGGGGCGGGTAGTGGGGGGAAGGTGCAGAGCAGTCTCCATAGTTGAACATCATCAGTTTTGGACATGGTTTCATTCTACATAGCTAGGTGGGGGTAGCACAGGGCAGGAACCTGGTTGGGGGCCTCCCACATGGGAGGCCTGCCCCTTCAAGCCAGAGGCCAAATTAGGGGGCTGAAGGAGGGTGAGAAGCAAACTGGGAGCCTCCTACATGGGAAGCACACCTCAGTTCAACATATGGATCCATATGGGCCAGAGCAGGGATTCGATCCTCAGTCCCCAGGGCTGCACAGTAAGCGCTTAACCTGCTAAGCCATCCCAGCTTCCCCCGTTATTATTATTTATGTATTTTAATAAGTGACACTCAACTGAAATTAGTCAGCATCTGCTTTTTGTGAGACATACTATAGATAACTGTTTTCCAACAGCCACAGCATGTGCTGGGACTTGCTCATTATAGCATAGAAAACCTGATTTCTGTTCATCCCTTTCCAATACCATACTCAGTGACATATCCGTATTGATACCTTAAAACTGGCTATGTTGGGAATATTTACTCTCCACAAATGGGCAACTATTTACAGAGCAGAGCTTTTTTTAGGGGTTGGGGTGGGGGAGCACTTGGAGAACTTGTTAAACATGTATCAGTATACCACTAAATGGCTATCTTGCAAAAACTATCTGACAAAGATACACTAATTTAAATTGTACAGATGAGATATCTAAAATTACAAAATCTTAGTTGACTTGCCTTATCATGTATGTAATTGGATTGAAATGCAGGTTTTCAGACTCCAACTAAATTATTTTTTCACTTTTCAGCACAGTTGTTATTCTGTATGACTTAAAAATAAATGTCTTCCAATATTATCTTTATGATAAAGTTATACAGGTATATGTGTGTGTGCATGTATGTGCACTATTTTATTATAATTATTTAATATAATTAAATTGTAGTGACATTTTGGAAGGAACTCTGAGTGACAAGGACAGAGATCCAAGTTTATTCTCATGAGATTTTTCTGGAAAGAGTTCTCTATTTCTGTTCAGTGTAGAATCTCACTTAGAAAACTGGAGTCCTGATGTAAAGTGAACACTAGTAAATCAGCATGAATGTTATCAACATCTGGAACACTGACTTGAAGATGATATTTCTCAGTATGGAAGTACCTACATAGATCAGACTATTACCAATACATTTAAAATTTTTACCTCTAATATTCAGTAAGAGTAGGGAAGGGACACATGCAAATTTGGAGTGAAGGGTTAAATTTGTTATCAACTTTCCCAAAAATGTCATGGTTGCCTCTAAAACTAGTATTCCTGGATGCACTAATAAATACCCAGCAGGGATAATTCATTGATTCTGACACTAATGCTTTGCTCAGAAATTTCTCCCTCTTTATTTATTTAAATCATCAATCTCTGATCCAGTCAACATCTTGCAACAGAAGGGAGATTTATCTGGCAGCTTTCAATCAATATAATGGCTGGTACATGAATGGATCAAACCCTGCATATGATTATTTCAAAATGTTATATTCTAGCAGGACTGCAATTATTAATACCAGAGGTTAATTTTAGTTATAAATTCTAAAAAATTAATAAGCATTCCTCTCCTTCTACATACGTCCATTCTATTTATCTTACTTTAATTACTGCAGGTAATTAAATATGCAATATTTGATTCTTACTATGATACTAGAAAAATGATCAGCCGCTTTGGGTAGATAGTTATTTGTAGGACAGTAAGAAGAGGAAAAGAATGCCTATTTCTAGATACAGGAAAACAGTCATATTGTGTACTAATTTGTAGGTATGCGATAGTATAATAGAAAATATACTCTATTATTTTAAAATATTTTATTTTATTTTTGACAGAGAGAGAGAGAGAGAGAACTGAACTGGGAGAGCTCCCAGCTCAGCATATGGTTCCGCACGGGCCAGGGCCAGGATTCGATCCCTGGTCCCCGGCACTGCAAAGTGAGCGCCTAACCCACTGAGCCATCCCGGCTTCCCTCTCTATTATTTTAAAAAGCATATTTCATTGAGTACTCATCAATGACTTTGTTATGAGATTCAGATGAAAGAGCTGATGGTGTTTTATGCATTTTCAAAATGTGCTATTTAAATATATTTACTGTAACTTACCGTAAGTTAACTTGTCATTATATTCAAACTTATTTATCTTATTAGTTAAGGTTTGTGCCCCCAAAATTAAGATTTCAAAAGTTAGACTATGCACATACCGGTACCTCAAATTATATTTCTATAAGAATTTCAACCAAATATGTGAAGTTCTATCATTTGAAATTAATTTCTTTAAGGTGAGCATTTTTATTGCTTTATGTACATTCATAAACAAACACATATATGTGTATATGTATATATAGCAAATATACCTATATGTATGTATATATAGTATGCATATGTGTGTGTTTCTTTTTTTTTTAAGATGTGTTTATTTATTTGTTTGTTTGTTTGGTTGGTTGGTTTTATTTATTTTGAGAAAAGGTGAGAGAAAGAAAGAGGGAGGGCCCAGAGCCGTCTCCAAAGTTGTACATCATTAGGTGTGGTATAGTTTCATTCCACACAGGTAGTTGTGGGACCGCGCGGGGCAGGAACGTGACCTGCATGGGAAGGGAGAACCTTCCCTGTGGAGCTATCCTGGAGGTTACCAGTTGCGCCACAGTTCAGCGTTTGGAGTTTGCGTGAGCTAGGGTCAGGATTTGATCCCCAGACTTTGGGGTTACAAGGTAAGCACTCAGCCTGTTGAGCTATCCCAGAATCCCTGTTTCTTTTTCTCAAAAGGCAAATAGTTCAGGAAAGTAGTATAGTGATCCACTAACACATTAGTATGAATTAGCTTGCTTCCTTCACCACCACCAGTCTCAGAAATAACTTTTAGCTTTCCTGTGATAGAGGAAGTGGTGCTTCATAAAAAGAATAAAGCTAGAAGAAAGACATCATAGACTTAAAAACTTGCATCATCTGTTTTAAAATTTTTCAACAGCAAGTTCTGGCTATATCTGTCTGACATAGATTTTAAATAATCATCAGAGTGATAGGCTTTTCAGATCTGGTAGTGAACTTTGATAATAATCTAGAAAATGGCTTTCTATTTACAAAGAAGACAACTGAAGTCCAGGGCACAGATTGAACACAAAATAAGGACATGCCCCCTCCACCCCCATCCCACCTTAATGATACCCATTGCACACATTACTTCCATTTACATTTCATTGCTACAATTTAGTGTAGCAGTCAAACTTAGCTATGAGAAAACAGAGAGTATGTTTATTATAGTGTGGCTCTGTGGACAAATGCAGGTTGAAGATGCTATTACTCTGGAAAAGAAGGAGATAAGAGTTACTGGTGAACGACAACACCTATCTCTCAACAAATGGTGCTTTAACTACGTACCAAATAATGATAGGAACTCTTCTCATACAAGAACTTATTTGTCTCCTACCTAAGGAAATAATCTCAACGTTTCAGGCAATTCACGCTTTTAGCTCAAAATCCAGCCACTTGGGGTGAGGTCACATCTAAATATGATGCCCCATGTCTCAATATACCTGTTTCTGCCTCAGCAAATATATAGTATGGGAGAGGCACAGGATAAACAATAAAATTCACTTGGAACCTGAGGGAAATGAGCTCACACAGTAGGCACTGTGACTGTTGTGGTCAATTCCCAGGTTAAAGTAACTGGACCCCAATATCTTGTGGGGGTTTATTATTTGAAACTTAAGCAGATTATTCTTTCACTTATGAACCTATCCACTCTACCTATACTTTCTCTCTACCTAACGAAAACTACCATGATAGTAAAATTATATATTAGAATTTGAAGCATGCTAATTAATTATAACTCCTTCACTTAATGGTTCTGAATCATTTGAAAAGTAACTTAATGGGTGAGAGATCAAAATATTAGCTTTATAGCTGATAAATTGAGACTGAAGAAGGTACATTAAACTTGAGGTTTGAATAGGGCTTTTGTACATTTTTCCTTGAAATCAAGTCATTATGACCTAGCTGCAGGAAAATTTGTATCTTTAGAGAACATACCGGTATATGCCTAGCCAAACAATTGAATTTTGTCCACCTACCTCTGAGGGCAGAGAGGAATTGTCCTGATCAATATAGGAATGGCTGGGAACCATGCAAGTTGTGGGCACCACAGAGAACCTTGTACCATGCTCATGCATCAAAGAAGGAATTGTGGAGGGGATGTCAAGATGGCTCAGTGGGTTGAGCACTCATTTTGCTGCCCCAGGGTTCAAGGATTGAACCCTGGCCCTGGCTCATGTGGACTCATATGCTAAACTGGGACGTGCACCCTGTTCAGTTTCTGCCAGGGCCCATGCAGGAAGCCCCTGGCCCAGTTCCTGCGCTACACAGCCTCATGCCCACATGTGGAATGATACTATATAAAAAACTGGGGAAGCTGGAATGGCTCAGTGGGTTAAGTGCTCACTGTGCAATCCCGGGGACCCAGGATCGAATCCCAGCACCAGCCTATGCGGACCCATGTGCTGAGCTGCAGTGTACTTCCCATGTGGGATGCCTCAGTTCAGTTCTCACCCCATCCCCCAGTTTGGTCCCTGTCTCAGGGGGGCATGCTTCTCATGTGGGAGGCACCCAACCCAGTTCTTGCCTTGCTTGGCCCCCGCCCACCTGGGTGGAATGAAACCATGTTGAACACTGATGACATGCAACTATGGAGACTGCTCTGGGCCCTCCCCTCTCTCTCTGTCTCTGTCAAAAAAAAAATCTTAAAAAAAATTTATATCAAAAACTGATGACATACAACTATGGAGACTGCTCTGGGCCCTCCCCTCTCTCTGTGTCTGTCTGTCTGTCTGCCTGTCTCGCTCTCTGCCAAAAAATAATACAAATAAATCTTTTTTTAAAAAAAGAAGAAAATGTTGTGGGGAATTTCAAGAAGAGAACTACAACAAAGGCCAAGGAAAGGAATTATGGGGAGAGTAAGTATGGTTTCCCCTATCCTACTTTAATTGATAAATTGATTAAAAAAAAAACTACAGTATGTTTTTTCACTTAACTTTTATTTCCAAAGGAACTTTTTCTTTGGATTCTTCTCTCTCTTTCTCCCTCCCTTACTCCCTCCTTCCCTCCCTCTCATTGTTTTTGTTTCATAATCTTATAGGCTTTGACTTACTAGATAAGATACTGCCATAAAACAAATTTGTGCAGATTTTACAAACAAAAGTCTTAAACCTCAAAAATCAGGCAGGTATGAGTTTTAAGCAAAGCTGACAGAAGAAATAGAAATATCACTAGGACTGGGGTGAAAAGTTTTCTTTTGTATATTATAAATGAGTTGACTGCCATTAAGAAAACTGTAAGAAAAATAAAATTATAATGTATTTTTACATAACACTTCTTAATTTATCAAGAATTCTTAAGGTTTTCTCCTTGATTCATCATAGCACCTCTTAGGCAGTTTTTATGATATTGACCATCATTTTACAGACTAGGAGACTAAGGACAGGAAAGAATAAGACAGTTCAGTGAGGAACGCAATCCATATTTCTAAATCTGGCCCTCTTATTTCACATCTCCTGCTCTCTCCACTACAGCATGCTGAAGTCACTAGTGAAAAAGCCCTCCATATGTCACACAACATGCCATAAGATTGTCCAACTATTTTGAAGAAATATCCCAGAGAAATCAATGACCAAGAGAGAATTGCGGAAAGCAGATGGTGTCAACAGCACACTTCTGGCGTGGCATCTGTGGTGACTTCTGTGCCTTAGATTGTACTTACATTAGATTAGATTGTACTTACAGCAAAAGAATCAATATGTATAGAAAGAAAGAAAACAATTAAATAAGAGCAAAACTTTCAGCACAGTCTTATTTACTAATTCCGGAACTACTGATGGATATTAACCATACTATGTGTGGTGTATGTGGTGTGTATCTGTGTGTGTGCACGCATATCTGTGCATGCACACACCTGCTCCTGAGCATCAGCAAAGGCTTACCTATTACATTGTGAATGCTGCAAAGCCTGGGAGCCCATAGGCCAAAGGAACCCGCAGAGACTCACTTACAAATCACAGTAATGGAGTTGCAGTAGTAACCCCCTACCTAATTACAGATGGTGCTCAAGGCAAAATCCCATTAAGACAAGTTTTATGAGTTTGTCGCAGGTTGGCTGTTAGAAATTACACCATTTGTACACAGAGCCTGAAGTTGCAACGGTGCTGATCTCCATTCTCTTTGGAGAGATAATAAATTGGGGGGGGGGGGGGAGCCCACAGGTTATCTAACTTAAACTGATCCATTCTAAGAAAACATGCTTGTAAGTCAAATTAAAAAAAAAATAACAACTCTAATTGCAGTTAACATATTTTTAGAGCTTTACTACAACAAACATTCAACTTTTTTTTTTTAAATACTGAAAACAAGCTAAAGAGACAGGATACATGAGGTCCCTTTGGTTTTCACATTGCAGCAGTGTGCGTTGTTAGATTACTAATGCTAGAGCACAGTGCTGGATTCTATGTCCTGACCTACACTAGATCCTTGAGGAATTTACATAGAGGAATGCCGGGCAAATGTTCATTTTATTATAATGTAAAAGGGTTTTGTCTAAATCCTGTGTCTGTGCCTTGGTCAATTATGCTGGACTACACATAACCTAAGGCATTACTTGTGATATTTTTATGTAAGGCCAGAACTAGAAGCATGCCTAAACTTACTTTTCCTTAAGTCTGTACTAGGAAACAGACTTTCTTACCCTAAGGGCAAAGAAAGTAAAGTAGAAAATATGAAGAACTAGAGCAGAGCAGGACTAAAATTCTGTTTATACTGATATGTCAACAAATATTTTCTGTAAATGTCCAGATAGTACATGCAAATCCAGCTTTGAGGGCTATTAGACCCCTGTTTAAATCATTCAACTTGAAAGCAGCCATAGACAATTAAAAAACAAATGGGCATGGTTAGATTTGTAGTAGAATAGGCTGGATATGGACTGTTTGGTCCCTGTTGTGATAATTACATAGGTCTTTAATAAGTGGGCTGCTCCTCCTAGCATGAACAGGGTCTGGGTCCTCTCTCTAGAAAGGAACTCTAAGAATGACGATAGGAACTTTTAACAAATCAGAGCACTGTAAAAAGAAAAACAAAACAAATGTAACCTCTTTTTTTCTTTCACTGAGGTCTTTGACTCTATGCTCTAATTTGTTTTTATTTTCTTGAAGCATTCAGAGCTATTCCTAAGAGGCTCAGCTTGTAGACTTGAGCTCTAGGTTAAAACGTGTAATCAACAGTATCAAGAAGTTTTTTTCATTAGTAACCTGACCTATAGTTTAACCATCTGCCCACATTTGCCATGGAACGCTTCACAAAAATCATATTCAACTCTAAAAGTAAGAGCATACTATACTACATGAAACTTTCTAAAGTTTATGTAAAATTAAATATAGAACCAATCACAGGAAATATATTTAATCTGACTTTATATTAAAAATGACAACACCACAGTCTTGCTTCCTGTTTATCCTCCTTTAATTTCTTCATGGTGTTAAGTAAAAAATTAAAGGGAAATAATCACAAATTAAGCTGCCATCTTGACAAGCATTTTTATCCTTGGAACTGATTAAAGTTCATTTAATTAGCTTGAAAATTTGAGAATACGTCATTATTCTGGGCTATAGTTTTCTTTTCCTGTTCATATGAAGAAAAGGTAAGCTGATTCCCTTGAATGCCTATCTCACCAGCACCAGCAGATTTATCCTGGGCTTTGAAATGATTTCAGGTTCAACTACCTTTAAAATGCTTAAGTCCATATTTGCCCTCAATGTTCCAGTCTTTGATCTTTCACCCCTGATTGTTCTACATCATCCAAAATTCTGAAAGCTCCTCCATGAATAATGGTCAGGCCCCTGAGCACACTGTAGAATTTGATCTTGCAACCACAGAATTGAAAGTCTTTACATCTCAGCCTCTAGTCCTGTACTTGTTCATACATATTCATAACACTTTGGAATGGCTTTTGCTGTTATTCAGTAAATTATATATGATAACCACTTTTAGTGTTTTAAATGAGGGAACTGATAGTCAAAATAGAGAATTCCAATTAACAGTGAATTTTTACTCTATCAATATTTTAAAGAATTTTAAGCTTTTGATATGAGGTGTGATTCTAAACTACGATTTTTGTCACAGACCAAAATTTCCACATCCACATGGCTCCTGTCCTTCTATAGGATTCAACAAAACTTTATTATGTGACTATTAGAGGCACATTTTCTGCCTTCCAGGAGCCTGAAATTTAGAAAAGCAATTAGGATATGTGTTTTACAAAATTAGTCAGCCTATTTGAATCAATTTTGCAAAATTGTTTTTCAAGAGCCAAACCTCATAAGTAATAAATCATGTGAGTAAATGAATCTGAATACTTGGATTAGAGGAAAGTTGCCCCCTTTAATCTGCTAAGCTTTACTGTCTTCTATCCCAACAGAAAGAAATCAGTACTTTGAAACAAAAGAAACAAACTAACAAACTAACAAATAAATAAATAAATAATGAGAAAGAGACCAAAACACTATTTTGGATTTGTATACTGAGAAAGCATAAGGTAAAACTAGGAAGCTAAATGACACATGTCCATTTATTTACTACTTCTCTAAGAATGTTTTAATTAGGAGTCCATTGGTTGCAAGTAATAGAATCCCAGATAAATTAGTAAAGGAAAGCAGAGAAATATATTGACTCTTTTGATACACAATTTTGGAAAACCAAATTGTGGGCAAATGGTAGGTCTAAGAATCTACCTCTCCCATGGAGCCTTTTCCATCTCATCTTTGACTTTGTTTAGCTCTGGCATTTGCTTCATTATCTTTCATGCCTAACCTGTAGGAATCATGACTATCAAGAAGAACAAAGTTTTATATCCTCAAATATTCTTTTTGGAGAGGACTTTACAGATTACTTAATCTCCTAAAGTCCAGGGAAGGAACGTGATTGGCTCCATTTGGGACAGGTTCACATCCCAAAGCAAATCAACTGTGTATATAAATATGGTAGTGCCTCAGGTGGTCATGTAGATATAATAAAATGAGGACTCCAGGAAAAGTAGCAGATAACCACTGACAAAGGCCTGTATTGAGATCCACTACAGATATGTGAAATATAAGTATTGTACATAGCTAATAACCATAAATGCAAATGTCATAAGTTAAATCATCATAGTTACCAAATTGCAATTTGAATGCAGAAATAAATTAAGCAGATGTAATAGATTATGCCCCCTTTATCTTGACACATTTTTATATGTCTTTGCTTTGGTCTGAATGGAGCTAGGAGAAAGATTTATACATACATAAGCTTTTCTGATGTAAATTTTGGGAAATTTTAAGATAAGGAACAGTTTGTGGATATAGTAGAGAGTTAACTTATTTTTTCTTGATAAAAGTACCTTTATCATGGTAGTTATACAATTCATAAAATGTCAGCTGTAACTCAGTTCTCTTTTACTTTATCGATTTTCTCTTCAATAATAAACAATAATGGGCTGTCATTAAAAAAAGTGAAGCAGAGAATGTGTGTGTCATGTATAAAAGTTATTGGAACTATTACTGAATAAATCTGTACTATTGTTTGTTGACAATGGCATAGACTTCTTTAATAGTTTTCTTTGTAAGACTATTTATTACAATTTTATTTTATCTATATTTATAAAATGAATGTTTTTTAATGTTTTTTTAAAGATCTTGGTTAATCTTTTATAAAAGTAGTCTTAAGTATATTCCATATTTTGCTAAGTCCTCGAACACTCAATGAATGGAGAACTTTATAACCTCAAAGGAAGAAATAGATTGCTCAATCTAAGAAAAGTAGAACTTAGTTCCAATATACTTAGAGAAATAATTCCCCTTTGAAATCTAATACTCACCTAGTATTTTTAATAAAGATAGAGGTTGGAAAAACAATCTTGCAATAACTTAATAACTTGGTTTTATTTCTAACAGCCTCCCAAACTATTTAGTGAGGGTAGTTTGAGGATAAACATGATGACTACATTGAATACTATTAGAAAAAAGTTTTACTCTGTTTGCTTGCTTTATAGATACCTATGAAAGGGTTTCTTACCAAATATATTGTGAGTACAGACAGTGCTAGTATAATATGACATATGTAGTCCTAAAAATCTCTGTGCTGTATAAAATTGCACCATAAAAGCTACAGAACCTATGGGAAAAATTGAATTGGGTCATATCACTCAAACATTTTGTTAGTGATACATTAAAGAAAAGACAGGAACCTAATGAAAACAGTAGCACATTTTTATACATAGTAAATAAATAGTTATGAAATACCTGCATATTGCCAAAAAATGACCTGTAACCTTAAATATGGCCTGAGGTTTGTTTGTCAATGTGGGCATCAGAAACTAATTTTTTCTATTGCTTGCATAAAAAATCACCACAATTTTATGGCTTCAAATAGTATCCTTTTATATCTTGCATTTTGTAAGCCATTGAGCAGATAGAGCCTGGCTGGATCCTCAGCTCACACTTTCACAGGCTGAAATCAAGCTGCCAACTGAGGTTTCCATCTCCGTTAAAGCTCTGGTCCTCTTCTAAGCTCATTTTGGTAGTTTGCAGACTAAGTTTTGGGATGGTAGGATTGAGGTCCTCAACTCCTGGAGGCCACTATTCTCCGTAGGCAGCTCACAACATAGCTGTTTGCTTCTTTACAGCCAGCAGGAGAGTATTGCATCATTGATTTCTTTTATCTCTGACCCTCTCTTAAAGGGTCCTCTTTTAAAGCAATCACGTGATTAAATAAATTTTACCTGAATAATCTACCTTTTGATTAACCTAAATTAAACTGATTATGAAACTCAATTATAACTTCAAAATTTCTTCATCTTTACTATATAATGTTTCATAATCATGAAAAAGATAACCCATCACCTCTGCCATGTTTCATGGATTAGAAGCAAATCACACCCAAAAGCAGGGAATAATACAAAGAAATAATTCATTGAAGAGCATCTTTGAATTATGCCTAAGACAGAACAGTTGGAGCTTGTGAATTATTGTGGAGCAGATGGGAAAGTTTTAACACAAGATGAGGATCAATGGGGCTCATAACACATCAGTGAATTGAGATAGCTGGTAGATGTTTGAAGTATGTATATATGTCTGTTTTGTGAATTCCTACCTGTTGGTTCAGTTTAACTGGATGCGTTTTTGGGGTTTTTTTGCATTCAGATAGTGAGTTTCACATATGAAATCACACTTAAGCAAATGCAAAATTTATAATATGCTCAAATTTTTTATTTAATGTTATCAGTCATATTGGGAATAATATGCATATTTAAAACAAGCATTATGGCACCACAAACTATATATATTTATTATTCTATTTGCTTGCAGTATTTAAAAGAATGTCGGCATATCGTAGAAGTTTTGTAATACCCTTTAAATTGAATAGAATTAAAATAGACTTTGGAATTTGAGAGAGATACACACTTGGACTTTAGTTCAATCCATCAAGTTCTTGCTGAGTTGTGTTCATGGCTCCCATGAGCCAAAGAGAAAATGAAACAGGATGAATATGTGGTTTATCTACATAATCACGCAGAGCTCATAGAGAGCAAATGAGGAGAGTTTAGGAAAACAGATTGTAAAGGCAGAATAGTGCAGTTTGGATACCTGAGTTCTAATTCAAAGACTGCTGTGGTGATCTCCATTCTGGTATTTTGCCTTGGTTTTAAAATATGTGTTTGGGAAAAGTGAGTTTCTGAAAGTCAATGAGTGTCTGTAACAGAACCTTCCAGAAAATCATAAATAGATTTGTTTTTATTTTTCATTGTAGGTATTTGTAAAATGATGCCCCAGCAATGAAGGTTCCATGATATTTAAAAAATTTCAGCACGTCTTCCCAATAGTGCTTGCTCCACAGAAAGATGATCAGGAACCTAAACAAAAACAAGCAGTTTCACAATACAAAGTCTGAAAATTAAGTTTTCAAATTTATCCTACAAAAAACTGCTACCATGCCTTATTGCTGAGTATTGCTACAGTCACCTTCAAAGTACTCCCCTTGGGAAGCCATGCACTGAAGCCAGTGCCTAGTCCATCCTTCCAAGCAATTTGGAACTCTTTTTCTGGAATGGCCATCAGGGCTGTTGTTGTATTGTGCTTGATGTCATGAATGTCTTTGAGATGTCTTCCTTTCAATATTTCATTTATTTTGGGGTGAATAAAAAAGTCATTGGGGGCCAGATCATGTGAGTAAGGAGGGTATTCTAACACAGTTCTTTGTTGACTGGCTAAAACTTCCTTCGCA
>PVKE010008438.1:0-47618 GCA_004027555.1 Craseonycteris thonglongyai | reverse complement strand
AATCTGCTCTATAACTATGCCTGCCTAGCCCCAGGTTTTTGAGGTTTGATCCCACTAATTGAGGGCTGCAATTGCTCCACCATTTGTGCTGATCTAGGAGATGCCAGTGAGCCCACTGGATCCAGCACAGGTGGGGTTGTTTTGGCCCACAGGTGGCACCCATGGCAGGGGTAACAGGATCAGGGAAAATCTGAGGCTTAACTTCACATCCACTAGGATACTATAATGAAAATGACAGATGTAATAAGTGTTGGCAAAAATGTAGAGGAAATAGCACCTCGTATATTGTTGGTGAGAATGCAAAATAGTGTAGCCACTTTGGAAAACAGTTATACAATTCTTCAAACTATTAAACATAGAGTTAACCACATCACAAAACAATTCTACTCCTACATAAAAACCCAGGACAAATGAAAACACATATTCACAGAAATACTTGTATATGAATGTCAACAGCAGCAGCATTCATAAAAGCCAAAACATGGAAATCATCCAAATGTCCATCAATGGATGAATGGCATCTTAAAATGCAATATTACTCAACCATGAAAAGGGCTGAAGTACGGATACGTGTTACAACAAGAAGCAATCTTGAAAGCATTATGCTAAGTAAGAGAAGCCAGTCAGAAAAGACCACATATTGTGGGGTTCGCTTTTTATCAAATGTTCAGAATAGGCAAACTCATAGAGACCTAACATGGACGAGTGTTTGCCGGGGGGATGGGGATGGGGACGGGGGATGGGCATGAAGGCTGGCTTAATGGTAAGAGCTTTCTTTTGGGGGTGAAGACAATGTTCTGGAGTTAGACTGTAGTCATGGTTGCACAACTCAGTGAATATACTAAACACCACTGAGTTGTACACTTCAGTGGGTGAACCGGATGGTATGTGTATAATATCTCAATCAAGACATTAAGAAAAAGAAGAAAGAAAATTGAGGGAAAGCAGGAAGCACATGGAACACGTGACTCATCTCTTCATGTTACTCGTCAGAACTGGCCAGGCCTTGCAATTGCTCCTGGGGAGTGAATGTGTGGAATATGGTTGTACTAATAGTCAGAATTCACTGCATATTGCCCCCCGTTCCTCACATACTAGCCCCCCAAATGACTTCCATTTATTTGAACCAGCATGATCTTTTATTTCTGTTTGTCTTTGCTCAGGCTCTGCTTTTTTTCTTTTCCATTTCTTTCTATTAGAAAACTTTTTTTTTTCCCCTTACTAATTCTGTAAGCTCAGTTCAAATTCCTCCTTGAAACTCCCCTGGGTTTTCTGGCCTTATCGCACTTCAGTCCTGCTTTCTGGGAGCTTATTACACGTGGCTTGTCTTTCTGTAAGATCTCAACCACATAAGCATTTCAAAGACCCACTTTGATTCACTCTCTCTCTCTCTCTCATTTCCTCCCTTCTGCCTTTCCTTCCTTTTTCTCCAGCTCCTGTTTATTCTCTCCTTCCATCCCTTTTTGACAATCAGAAGGAAGTTTCTCCGACACTTTAAAGTCTCTAAACCTGCCCCATCCTCTCTGTTACCTATAGATCTGTTCACAATTGGTTTCCTAAAACTAGTTGTATAAATCGATGGATGTTCTTAACAGAGGTTCACCTTATTCTCATTACAATATTCCATTCCTTCCAGAACTCAAGAGTTGCTGGCAGATTTAAGCAGGATAGAACAAGCAATTTTTTTTTTTTTCATAATTCACTCAACAAAAATTTCAGTAAATATTTATTGAGAGCCTACCATGGACCAGGCACTAGTAGCAATGGCTACAGCAGGGAACAAGATTAGTGAGGTCCTTGATGTCATTCACAATCAAAAAATGACACGTGCAGTACAGAGACTTAAACTGGGTGATGTCAGAACAAGTAGGTGAGAGGCGTCTTAGGATCGAATGGCCAGGGAAGGTCTGTGAGGAGATGTCCTGTGAGCTGTGAATGACAACAATCATCCCTGGGAGTGGGAACAACTCCTGCACAGAAGTCAGAAGTGCGTGGTGAGTTGAAGGACCCAAAGAATGTTCAGAGTGGCTGGGGTTTGGTAGGCGAGAACAGAGAGGCCACAGGGCAGCCGGGGAACTAGCAGGGGCCAGAACAGCTGAGCGTGAGTGGCTGAGACTCAGTCTAGTTCCAAGAAGAAGCCGCTAGAGGAAAATCGACATGAACATTGGTTTGTAAATGTGTTGAAGTTTGGGAATTGTAATTTTTATTTTGGTCTATAAAAAGTAATATTCCCAGTCCAAAAAGTGAAAGAGGAAAGCGTAGAGATGTTCAAGAGGAGTCCCACTCTGGCTGAGCATCAGACTGGGAAACAACGAAACACACAGAATCCTGAGCTTTGAGTGATGAAAAGGTGACATCTAGAGATGCCATTGCCAGCAGTTGCCCAATAAGTCTCTTTGGGTTTCACATTTTTGCATAATCCAGCACAGCTTAATGGCAACAGGAACAGATTATTATCTATCAGAAAATAATGTAAAAGTTTTTCCTATTGCCACACAGGAGAGAATGTGGAACTCATAATGGAATTTAAAATGATCCTGTTGGTTAGAGACAAAGACCTGTTGCATCATGTATTCCCAGCCAGGTTTTTAAAGAGTGTTTCTAAAGAAATATTGCATTACCATAAAAATTTATTGACTATACTAAAAGCTTTAATAATGTTTTTCCTTTTGGATATTGAAAATTTCACTCCTAGGAATTTATCTGAAGAAAAGATCATAGACCTGCACAAACATTTAACATCAAGAACATTCAACCATTTCTAAAAAATAGTAACAATTTGGAAACCTTCAAAATACCCAGCAATGAAGGAATGGCTAAATAGACACTCCTAGGCAATGTAACAGTTGGCATTAGGCACAATACTGTGGTAGAAGTATGATTTTCCCTATGAAGTATGATTAAATTTAAAATATGACATTTTCCAACAATAGCTGCGTTTCTAGCAAATCCCTGAGTCAGGAGTAGTGCAAAAGGTCTCTTGTTACCAGAAACGGCAAGAGCACTCTCTCCTCAACTTCTTGTTTGCACATTATCACAAAATACTGTTATCACCTTCCTGAGGAGTGGCTAGGGACTTTGTCTTTTCTTTTTTACGAATTTTATAGAACGTGGACTTCTGTGTAGAATATGGATTCCATCTATTTCTGCGAGGCTCTCAGGTTTTGTGGTGAAAGAACACATCTGGGTGTTCTCATAGGAGGTGCTTAGACAAATGGATCACGTTGGACTTTACGAGTCAAGATTCTGATGTCTCCCAATGAAAAAAAAACACGCCAGACAGTTTTGCCTCATTGTCTTAACTAGGCTTCTATCTATCTGAGTTTGCAATGTGCTGCACTCCATAACCATTTTCTGGGTGGGCTAGCCCTGGTCACATGCACCTTTCGTAAGGCTAAACTCTATCTTGGGAAGGCTCGACAGTGAGAGGCATGGGAGAAGACACCAGGAATAAAACTGGAAGGAAATGAGAACTGCCAATGTACAGCGAGCATCATCATCATCGCCTGTATTATGTAACAGGCATGGTGAGTGCTTGCTTGCTAAGTGCCACGCATTGCACTCGGTGCACATAACATACGTGAATCCCGTTACTCTGCACGCACAACCGTCTACGAGCGGGGTGTTTTCTGTGTAACGGAGGGAGCTGATGCATGGCTGGCAAATGCCCAAGGCCACGTAGCCACCACTCGTGCCTTCAATCACAAGGCTATTTTTGTAGCCACCCAGGCAAATGGAACTTCGCAGTCACCACCCTCTCTCGCTGTCCCTCCTCATATAAATCTTTAAATTACTTTTATTATTGCGTTACTCCTAGGTGATAGAGAAACTAAACATGTTTTTCTTTTTGTGAGCTCTCAGCATTCTTTGGGAAAGAAGGGTTCTTTTCCTTCCACTTACAAAACCTCTGCATGAGAATGTCTGTGTGCCTTCGGCCATCCCTGGGGATTCGTGATCGTGAGTTTCACTGGCAGGCAACGGGCTGCTTCCCCACAGGGGTTCTGGGAACAGTCAGATCCTCATGCAATGGTTTCAGTAGCCACGAGTCACAGTGACTGGAAGCCTTTGGAATCTGACAAATTCACACCCTTCTGTATTTACCTGTCACTGTGGGTGACTCTCAGGGAGCAGGGCTGACATCTTGGTTCCCCCGGTACCTGAGAAAGATGGAAATGCCTCCGGCTTTGCCTCTGTCTGGCCGGGACTCTTGCCAGTGGAGCCTACTACCATGGGTTAGCCTGTCCTGGTCAGAAGATGGACCTCTCCTTTGGCTGTCTGGGAGATCAGAGCCACGTGGTGGGGACGGGGACAGCCCCTCTGTCTCTGCCTGCCGCTCGCCAGAAATCCTGAACTGGCTGTCAGCAGCTATGCTGTGGTCAGTCACCTTGGATGGTCCTTTCTGAATGCATTGTCTTTTCAGTTTTTAAAACCCATGTTCTATACTGATCTCCACTGTCATGTTCTGGGGTGGGGGATGGGGGGTGGGGGTGGGATAATTTTTTCAACCTTGCTATTTAACACATCCTCTGAGTACAGTGCTTATAACCTCTCTATTGGCATTGCCTTTCTCTTTTAATGAATTATCACGGAGTTTATAAGATGAATCACCCTTTCCCATCACAAAAGAAACAATCACTGTTCATGTTTTAAAAAACCAAAGAGGTAAAAAAGAGAAAATGAAAATTATGTGCAATTAAAGTGGCCCGAAATGACTATTGTTGCTTTGCAAGTGTTCGCCCTTTGTAATGTCTCACGTGTCCTGTACCACACACAGGCTGTCCGGAAAGTATCCAGCCACACAACTCTTTTCCTTCTCTTGACAGTGGCTGGATGTTTCCTGGACAGCCCTCACAGTAAACATACAGCTGTGAAAATTCAGTTTATAAATTGACTGTAACTTCACTTGGTTGGTCAAGGGAGATAGACATACCTGTTTGGATAATGGTTGTTTTGTTTAGGCTAAGAGAGTTATTTTTGCCCTTTAATACAAGTTATGACATACATACATTATAGTGCACAAATATTCATAGTATAGTTTGAGAAATTCTACCATATGTATATAATAACCACCCAGATTAAGAGGGGACGTTTTCAGGGGCCCACACCTCCAAACATTCCCTCATGGCCCCTCTCAGTCAGTGACGCCCTCCCTTAGCAGGAGACCACTCTCCTGATCTCTGTCAACATACATTAGTTTTGTCACCTCTTGAACTCCGTGTGCATGGACTCATCATACAGGCATTATCCTTTGGTGTCTGATTTCTTTTTATCAATATTATATCTGTGAAATTCTTCCATGTTGTTGAATGACAGTAGTTTGTTCTTTTTTTCTTCTTTTGATTACTCCATAGTATTTCTTGTCTGAATACATTCTGTGGACAATTTTGGAGTGCTCCCAGTTTGGGGCTTCTGTAAATAAAGATGCTGTTCGGAATCGGGCGGAGGCCTTTCTAGTGATGGATCTGTTACCTAGTTTCTCCTCCTGCCAACCCCTCTGCCTTCCCTTCTCCCATCGCTGTCCATCTTGAAGGACACCCTAGTAATCTTGTCCCATCTCACAGTCCACTTCCCGGGAGCCTGATCCACCACTACATCCTCGATGGATGTGTCATCTCAGATTGGCTGTACCTTTTCATTTTGCTCTAAGACTTGGAAAAACTAAACCATTAAAGTCAAGTTTTTTTAAGGCGTTGGTCACAAAATGGACAGCAACTGGCATGCCAGGTGCACTGTCAGCTTGAATGTCACGCTCAGAGGTAATTTTTTGGAATATGAATGAGTGTTCTCTTGATTTTTCTGCAAAAAGTTCATGTAAAGTCTGAAAAAAGTTGTAGAAGGCATAGTCTGGCTTTGTACCTATAAAGTGAAGGAGAGAAGAAATGCAGTTTGAACAGTTACAGTAGATCTGACATTGAGGAAAATCAGAAGGAAAGCATTGGTGTGAGAGCCCTTGTGAAGGAAGGGCACAGCCTGAAGGCATTGGGGCTGTAGGTGGAGTTGTCAGCGCAGAGAATGGTGAAGTTAACAATGACACCACTGCTCCGAACTCAAATGTTCTTGTTCCCTTCATTTGGGCTTTGGGGGAAGAGGGAAAAAGAGTGTAAAGAGGCATGCTTTTGAAAAATACAGACATCATGCCGTCCCTGTGTCCGGGTACGGAGATGCATACATAGTTCAGTTTCAGAGCATGGTGGAACCATTAATCCCTATCAAGGACTAAAAGAAATGGGCCTCTTATGAACGATTCGATTTAAACAAAGACATAAAGATTTGGAGTTTGTATCATGTATTAGTTATATGTTATAGCTGCACAACAGATTCCCCCCAAATAGCTGAAAACGACAAGTTTATGAAGTCACAGATGCTGTGGGGTCAGGTTCGCTGGTGCCTGTGGCTTTGGGTCTCACATAGGCCTGTAGCCGCCTTAAGGCTTAACCGGGAAGCGACCGTCTTCCATTGTCACTCACAGGTTTGTTGCCAGGATTCAGTTCCTGGTGTGTTTTTGGACTGAGTTTTAATTCCTCATGAGCTGTTGGCAACCCTTGGGCTTCTTCATAGAGAAACAGACAACAAGGTGCTAAGGATTAA
The DNA here is from genome assembly GCA_004027555.1 of Craseonycteris thonglongyai. Taxonomy (NCBI): domain Eukaryota; kingdom Metazoa; phylum Chordata; class Mammalia; order Chiroptera; family Craseonycteridae; genus Craseonycteris; species Craseonycteris thonglongyai. The sequence continues at coordinate 41,030 of PVKE010008438.1, read as the reverse complement.
GAAAAAAAAAATTGCAAAATAAATCTCATAATGTTTTAAGAAAGTTTACGAATTTAGGTTGTGCCGCATTCAAAGCCGTCCTGAGCCGCATGCGGCCTGTGCGCTGCAGGTTGGATTAAAACATTATGAGATTTTTTCCTTTTTAGCTCATCAGCTATGGTTAGTGTGAGTGTATTTTATGTGTGGCTCAAGATGATTCTTCCTCCAGTGTGGCCCAGGGAAGCCACAGGTTGGACACCCCTGCAGTCTAGACACTATACATTTTTTGGCATCTATGACTTTACACTTAGGAACTTCCATGAGAATAATAGAAATGTTTTCTTTTGACAGGGGCCCATATGTCAATGGAGGTGTTTTGGGCATTTGCTAACGCACTCAGTAACTTGATTTGAAAAGTGAACTGTGCAGTACTCTGCAATTTCAAACACTTTTCTAGCAAAAATGTGTTACCTTAATTAGGTTGATTTAAAGCTATTAAGATTCTTGTCAGAAATAATTTGTAAGTGGATGTGTCAAGATAAAAACAGCTGTTATCAAGTGAAGAAAGTGGTAATTTGTGCATGTGCTGTCTGGCTTACGAGCAATGGGGTCTTTAAATCCTGAATATTTGTGCTTACAGTTTCTTTTCTAGAAGTCATTCTGGCAGATAGGGATCCAAATTGTTGGAATGCTATGTTTGTGGTGAATATTTGCCTTATCAGTAGGGAATTAAATTTGGTTCCTAATCCAGTAGTATAGACAAGAGCATCACTAAGAAGAGAAAACATTTAAGCAATTCAATTAATTGGTGAAACACATAGCATGAACAAAGCATTCTGGGTGATTACAAGGTGGACTAATAATGAACACAAAGAAGACAGCACTTGGATGAGGGCGAATCGGGCGACAGGAAAGCACTTGAGAAAGCTGGAGTTCTATTTGCATCCCCAGACTCCTGACTTCTTTAGCAGCGTTGGTTATTGGGCGGGGAAAAGGCGGGCTTTTGCCTGACCTCTGTTGCAGGATTTCTCAGTAATGTCATTACTGACATTTTGGGTCACTTAATTCTTTTTAGTGGGAGTCTGTCCTGTGCATTATAAGATGTTTAGCAGCATGCTTAGCTTCTGCTCACTAGATGCCAATAACTGCTTTCCCCAGCCCAGTTCTGACAATGAAATAGGTTTCCAGACGTTGCTAGATACAGCTGGGTGTGGGGTGGGGGAGAGGAAACAGGCAACATCATCTCACTATGGGAACAAACATAGCTTTTGAGTTAGGGAGTTCTAAATTAACCAGGGGTAGCGTATCTGACTTTTACACGTTGCATTTATAAACATACTGTCTTGTCTCCTGGTCCTTAAAAGCAAAATTCCACGCACTATAACAGAGGTCACTCATTTCCTAATTCACTGCCTTGATCGTTCACTGAGTGCTTACTGCATGCAATGGACTTTACCCAGGCCCTGTAAAAGATACAGAAAATAACGACACAGATTTTTGTCCTCAAGAAGCTTGAGATTGGTGAGGTAGCAGAGGGGGGCATTAGGTCACATAGACAGCTTTAAAGACGGACCTTTCTCTCTTCAGATCTGTTTCCTCACTGTAGTCAGGATACAATATTTGGATAAAAAAAATACAGGCCCCCAGTTTTGATTGGTTGCCCATTTTAACCACTTCTTTATGGTTAGAAGAAGCGGTAGGTACAGAAAAAATAGGAGGCATCTCTCGCGATACACCTGGCACGGCGTTCAGGCTGTCCGTGTGAGCGTGAGGCGACCAGCTGAGGGTCACTCCTCACATCATCAGTGCAGGGCGCCTGGGCCTCACGGCTCAGGCATCCCTGGAATCTTCTGGAATACGCTCCCCCTGTATTTCTTCTGGAAATTTAGTTCATGTTGCACGAATTAACATTTCACTTTGTGTCTCTGTGAAAGGCAAGAACTAAGCAGATGATAGGCTTTGAAGTAGGAAGTATTTGAATTCTGGAAAGAAAAGACAGAGACCATATTGATTTTTCACTGTGAACCTCAAAGAGAAGCGAGAGTCCTGCATCAGGTTGCTTTTCTTCTTATTTATTTTATTTTACTTCTCAATCCTTCTGTTACAAAGAACGTTCTCATGCAGCTGCCCCGGTCTTAGCTTCTTATCTCCCCTCTCATCCATTCCCTAGACACCTGTGGGGTTGGTAAAGGATAAATGCAAGCTGAATTATAAATAAATTTCTAAAGACAATTGAACAGGGATATTAATACATGCTTTGGTCCGTGTGCATGGGCGTAAGGTGTGGGCATGGTTTGGTGGAAGGCAGTGTGGTGCTGGTCAGTAAGCTCGGCCTTGGCAGCAGTGCTAGGGAACTTCTAACCATAATCCAGGCCACCCCCTGCCTAGACGCAAAGGCCTTGAACCCCGTGTTCTGTGGGGACTTGATTTTTAAACAGTTAATACTACCACACATTGGTTGAAGACACTTGGGGTGCCTAGCCAAGTGAATGGAAGTTATGTGGGAGAAGTAATCATGTCATGACTAATGTTTATTCATCACTTACTATATGCATATGTAAGACACTGAAGCACACATTTTCTCATTTAATCACTGCAGCAACCTTATGAGGTTGCCCATCTCTCAGATGAGGAAACTGAGGCTCTGAGGCGAAACTCATTTAGCTAGTCTATCACAGAAGAGCATTTGGACCCAGAACTCTGACTGCAGCAGTGCGTGCAGATGCTACTGGTGAATTAGGGAAGTGGCCGTACTTAACCGGTGTGGGCTGTTCTGGAGCTGCCCGCGCCAGGGTCGCGGGTTATTGTCAGGGATGCTGGAGCGAGAATTCTTGTACACTGACCACAGAGGACAAGCTGGAGACTCAGAGGGGAGAGCAGCCTGGTGGGCATGACCTCAGGATATGGACGGGGAAGCCAGGCTCATGTCTTAGGATAAGGATTTGGTGTCTTCATCCTATAAGCCTTAGGAGGCACTTGAAAGGCTTATAGCTGGAGAAGGACTTGCTTTTGTGTGAGATTACATGGGCTTCATGGAACAATGGATCCAAGTGTCCAGATTGGGTCTTCAGGAACTTTTAGGAAGTCGTTCCATTGAAACCTTTGACACGGGAGAGCTAATCGTGGCTGGAACTAGGCTGCTGTATTAAAGTAAATGTGCCAATTTAGACAGTATCATCCCCATTCGTCTCTCCTGCCTTGAAATTCTCTCCAGGGCTCATCACTTTGAGGTGGTCCAGTAAACTTGGGGTATTTTCTAAAGAAGCCCCTTGTCAATTAGGGTAGTCAGAGAGGATTAGTGCAAATAAGTGACTTCATCCTGTCTGGGTGAAAGGACAGTTACACCTTTAGTTGAGATGAAGGAAGGCAGGCATAACTGACCAGGTTTGCTGTAGGTGGGAGGTAGAGGAATTGAAGTTGCCATCTATTCTCAAGTCAGGCATCCTAGAAGTAAAAAAGCTGAGACATGAGACTTGGGAGGCCCCTCTTTTGAAACTGTGGGTCCTTGGCCATGTCACTTAATCTCCTACAGCAAGCTTGTCCAACTCGTGGCCTGCAGGCTGCATATGGCTCAGGACGGCTTTGAATGGGGCCCAACACAAATTCATAGACTTTCTTACAACATTATGAGATTCTTTCGCATTTTTTTTTCTTTTAGTTCATCAGCTATCATTAGTGTGAGTGGATTTGATGTGTGGCCCAAGACAACTCTTCTTCCAGTGTGGCCCAAGGAAGCCAGAAGGTGGGACAGCCCTGTCCTAAAGCTTCAGTTTTGTCTAGAAAGTGTGAATAATAATAGTTCCTGCCCTCTTTCTCATAGAGTTTTGTAAGTATTATAATGTAATGACAGATGTGGAAATGTTTTAAAAGCCACAAGTCAGTCTATATACATTAACTGTCATGTCCAGTCATCGAGAGACAATTTATGGATGCAAAGGACAGTTTCCCGTGGAGAGCATGCTCATATTTTGAATTTTTAGTTTTCTCAAGTATCTGTGTTTCTAAGTACCATTCCTGGGATCTGATGGTACTTTCCTTTAAATAGTACCTACTCGCTGGCATTTCTGTTCTATGGAAGCAATACTGCCTATTGCCGAGCGCTAAGAATTCTGGGCTTTGGAATCATACAGACACAGTTCCGATTCTATGTTCTGCACGTTGACCCCTGCATGATGTTGGTGACATGATTTAACTTCTCTGGGTCTGTTTCCTCCTCTGAAAAATGCGTCCATTGGTAGAACTGACCTCATGAGCCTGTTCTGAGGATTCAACGAAACACTACATGGAAAGTTGTTAACACAGTGGCTCGTTCATATAAAGAAGTCACTACCTGCTAGATCTTTCTACTCATATTTCTATCTGCTTTCAATTTTACAGGGCACTTTTCAGCAGTACGTTCTCATTGAAGCATCCTTAACATTATCAATAAGCCCTGTGTGGGGGGGAGGGGGACTGATTATTATCTGTCTTCCTTCACACATCCACTTAGGTAGGTTTTGCATGGATACATGAAGGTGGTCACCCCCCACCCCCTTATTCTCTGGGAAATGCTCTGGGAGAGGGAATCAATGGGAGAGCAGTGGAGACAGCTTGTTGGTGGAAGTGATCATGATGAGAGCGAATGACATGAAGGTCACTCCCAGGCCACCCCCCAAGCACCGATGACATGGCAGAGAAGTTCCCACCAGCCCTTGCATCACCACTGACTCCCTGGTTGCAGCCCCATGGGAGAGCTTGTAGCCGTGTCCCCAGTGATGCTGACGCACAGCCCTGTGAGGTTCCAGCTGGTTTCGAAGAGGCGGTGGGCACGGGGCCGAGCTGGGGCTCGGTGTCACGGACGAGTCTCAGCGCTTGGAAGGCTGACAGACTCCCTGTGCCAGCTGCACACTGCAGGTCACAAGGGGACTCGGCTTCCAAAAAGCAGCCCGGGCTGGGCAACATCTGCACAAGGCTCAGCAATGAAAGATTCGTTCTGCTGGAAGTGAGGGAAACGCTCAGGGAGGGCTCCTGGTCCTGAGCAGGACTCCCGGGTCTTCTCTCAGCAGCCGGTGGGGTCACTATTCCCACCAACAAGGGGCTCACGCATGGCAGCCCCACCTTCTCGCCTCCTTTGCCAAAGCTGAGGACGTGGGCGGGACAAAAACTGCAGGGGGAGCTATTTTGTTTTGAATGCACAGTGTGATCTGCCTTTTTCAAGGAAGAGAGGTATTGATATTCTCTCTGAGAGTTTCTTTCGCAGAAACATGTTCCTTTCTGAAGCATGAGGAAAATGCTATAGACCGACTGAAGCCCTGGTCGTTATAGAGGAAACAGCCCCTAATAGGCATCGATGTGGCTCCACAGGAGGACGTGAGACACACGCCTTTTCCATTATGTTTCAGATGACAGGTGGGCACTTTGAGGGTAAGGAAAAAAGCCCAGGCTTTGAAGCCAAACAAACCTGGGGTCAGAGGCCAGTCAGCTGGTGATGAGCTGAGTGACCTGTGGCAAGTTGCTTCATAACCAAGGAAAAGGAAAAAGGAAGCCTGCCCCTGGGGTTCTTTTGGGGGTCAATTTGCCAATGCATTGACAGATCAACCGGTAGGAAGTGATCAACAAACAATCCACCTTATTTCTCTCGAGAGGCAGAAAACATACCCATTCGTGCCCATGTATGAATTTTGCTTCTCTAATTGGTTTTTTATGTTTTATGTTTTTGCTTTTTATATGGAAGGCGTGATTAGGTTCACAAAAAAGCAAAGCAGGGAGGGCACATAGTTAAAATGAGTTGTGCTGGAAAGCTGATTATCGGTTTGCATCTTTGATAGGACAGCTTGAGGCGGGAGCTTCCACAGAGTGTCTGATACTCTGGGGTCACGGATTTGTGCCCAAGCATAGGCAAGAGAGAAAAGAGTGACAGCGTGGCACACGCTCCTGTGGAGAGACCCGGGCAGTGACTTGAAAGTGATTCTGGAACCACAGCGTGTATTCTGGCCCAGCCTGGATATGCGGCCATGGTGGCCCGGGGGCCTCCTGGTTTCTTTCTCAGGCATAATACTCCACTCAGCTTAAGCCTCCTTCGGAACCAAAGACCATAGTTAGAAAAAAGCCAATTTCTTTGCCTGCCACAAAACAGAGATTGCTTTGGAATTCATGTTATAAATCATGAATGGGGCTTACTACCTGGCCCAGGAAAGTACTAGCAGTTCAACAATAAATGGAACCACAGGAGGAGAGAAAACACACACCTGTGAGACGAGCAACATGTTACCAGGGAGAAAGTTCAGCGTGTTCTCTCGCTTCCTGCTGTGTTGGGCCCGGGCATCTGAGTGAGGAACGCTATTCTCAGGGAATTTATCAGAAGCCTGGCTAAGTGGCTGCTCTCATAACTGTTTTTCTCTGGCACTTGTATACAAGAGAATTCCATCATTGACAGGATCCTAGTGTTTCTTTTATTTAACAAAGGCATCTTAATTTTTCCATGATGATACCTTTGAAGTTACCTCAAGTTCCATGTTAAAATCGTTGTTGTGCTTAGAAGTATTATTAGACAAAAGCTGAAAAGATACATGGCAGTTCCTTCATGTTATAAGTGACAATTTGAGGACCCAAGTTGAGTGCCTTCTCAAGGCAGCACCAAGACTGGGGTCAGGGCTGAGAACTCAGAGTGCTATTTGCACACTGATGTTCTTTTCATTCTCAACATGGAATTGTTTGGATGCTACTTGGTAGTAGAAAACTGAGAGCATTAACGGGGGCTTAAGTACAAGAGAAAACCACTGTGGAAAACTCCTGACCCAAAGAATGTTATAGAGGAGGGACCACAACGATTATGAAGGGAACATGTTACAGTCAAAGGAAGTGTGGCAAAGAGAAGCTGAGGGACTTGCTGACAGCAGCATAGCACATAACTGATGGGGTCAAGATCTGAACTCGAAGTGGGCCGGTTAGATCCTACTAATGAGGATCTTAATTTCTACTAGATTGAAGTTGCACTGGAAGCAGCCAGAGGTTATACAGCCTCACCTGTGTTTATTCTGTAAGATTTGCTGACCCTACTTCAATGATCCGTGAGGAAGTTAGTACTTGGGGGGCATCTGGGACAGGCTGGAAGTGGGCATTTTATTCAGGCTGACTGGAGAGTGTTGGCCGACCTCTTATCCATTTTGTACCACATGGGACAATAGGTTGGCATACTAGGAAGACCCTCAGTGGCTTTGAAATGTGTACGTGTGTGTGTGTGGATTGTGGTGGGGACTGTGTTATGTTTGAGAGGTCTGTCATTTCCTCCATTGCCATTCAACTTTCATAGAAACTCTGCCCTAGAGCCCAGCAAAGCACCCGTGGAGCCTTTGATTTGATGAGAGGTGGACACAGATCGCCCCTGTCCGAGCCTCTCTCTAGAATTTTCGCAATTAGACATAGTGATTGAATTCCTTAACTTTGGAGAGGTGAGTTAGGAAGTCATACAGACTTGTCATATGAAGCCACTATCTTAGGGAGGCCATGATCCAATACATATTTGTAAACCAAAAACGACTGTGGGGAGAAAAACAGGGATGAATGAATGAATGAATGAATGAGTTGCATATGCCTTCTCTTCTTCTAGCTATAAGGGGTACTGCAGCCCCGATTTGTCAGTGTCGTCATGAAGATTCTCACTATAAAGCCAACAGAGTGTAAGACAGAAATGAAAATAGGTCCTGATAATATAATTTGGATCTAGAATCCAGTTGACCCGGAAGTCAATCTTTACCCTGGAAATTTCTGGGAAAAGGGGCCAATGCCTTAAAAAACAAAAACAAAAACAAAAACAAAACACACTTTATTTAGCTCAAATTGAGAGTTCAGCCCCATGCAAGAGAGCTAACTTTTTAACTGTTATGCGAACTTTACACTGCCAGTAAATTGCTTTGTTTTGCAAATTTCAAGAAAAAAAAGAAGTGCTGGGTTGCCTGTATTTTGATTGTAGTTGTTTAATCTATTTGTCATTTTGTTGTTTCTGTAAAGAACACGTAAAATGCTCTCCAACTGAATTCTACCTGCTGCTCAGATCCTGACCCTTTGAAGAAAAAATACTTTCCTTTTTCTATTCTCTGGATGGTTCTTGGATACTGTGGTTCTAAAAGAATGAGCCATGAAGAGAGTTGGCCACAGTAAAATTTAAGGAAAAAAGAAAAATCAGTAACCTGAAGGGGTTAGAAATGATCAAAGCAAAGTAAAACAAACAAAAGAAAAGGGTGAAATACCCCAGTTTGAGGTTGATTTCACTTGCCTAAAGCTCAGAGAAAATTGAGAAGGAGGCCAGAAGCAGAGGAGGGAGAAGCTTGTTTGGGAAGGCATGCATTCATTAAAAGCAACCCCGACAGAAACAGTCTCTCTTCCGAAGTAGAGTTTTGATGTTGAAATTCATTGGCTATCCGCTGCCTGAATCCAGCTCCTTTCTTCATCCCTGAGCTAATCACTATAGTCCCAGGGAAATGATGGGTCAGGTTTGAATCACAAGATGGCTGTGATTGGTCAGACTTGAATCACATGTCCACCTCTGGCACTATGGAAATGATAGAAGCCACCCTATTGAGATTATGGAAAAGGTAGCAGCACAAGGAAGATCAGGATAGAAAAGATGAATGATTGGGAGTCAGGCAGGTCACAACAGAAAACATGCAGGCTAGAGTTTTCTCTAAAGTGAACACCATAGAAATACAAATTCCTTTAATGACCTATTTCCAAGTGAAACATTATTGCCCAAGTTACTTATGTGAGCTTTATAGAAAACGTATCTGTTTATGTGTTGAAAATTTCACCATAGCAGGAATAGTTCTGAAACACTGAAAATGTTACAATTGTATAGATTACTTTTGGTTCACGAGTATAATTCTGAGAAAGTAAGGATTGACTATTGTCAAGCATAAAGACTTCAGTTTCAGTTATTTGTTATATAGCCTTATTATGGACTCAGGACTTCCTTCACAGTGCGTTATTATAAATAATTTCAGAGCCACAAAAGCTGTGGATTTTTTGTGAAACTTTCATCTCTGGGTTTCTTGACACAAGAACAGAGAAAACAAACAAACTAACTAACAAACAAGAAACCACACTGGTTGAGGTAACTAATCGGCCCAACCAAAATAAGCCAATCATTTTGCCATGTTGACAAGAAATTTTCTTAAAAATCAAATATATTCATTTTGTCTATTCGAAGAGTTAGGTTTGGTAATTTTCTTATCGCACTTTTGTTATTCCTTCCTCTCAGAAAGTGTCTATGCACAATAACTTAAGAATTTGAAACTCTTCCCTCACACCTGGGAAATGTGTAACATTCTGAAAGGAAGATGGAGGCTCACAATAAAAATAAAGCATGTGAAAGGTAAATGGGCGTTGTTGGATAAATGCATTGTTGGAAGAACATAAGACGGTGGTCACGTCATTTGACCCGACTTCCCCTTCATTGACGTGATACTCTACCTTCAGAAGCAGGTGAACACCACATCCATCATATTTTACATTTCCTTTGTAGTGAATTTGACTGGTTTTAATTACCCCATTTTGTTGACTTGATATAATATGCAGTATTTGAGTCCAAAGAGCCATGAACAACTGAAACGCCATCTCGTTTTAGGGACCTTTGTTCTTAAATACAGGAAGTTGTAAAATCTTCAATAGTAAATTTCATTAGTTCTTAGGCCATAGTACAAGTGGTCGTATTCTATTGAGTCAATGCCTTGAACATGAATCAGGAGATTAACTTTTGTAGCAAACTGTCAATCTCTCCTCCTAAATTATGGTGAGTAGTGATTTTTTTGTTTTGGCTTTGAAGTTGAATTTTTCTCTTGGCTCAGTTATGTCAGTCAGAGAGAAGATTTTTCTTCTCAGCTGAGCTCTGTGTGGTTTTCTTTACATAATTAACATCTCTCTCGCACCGGCACTCTGCCATTACTGTGTTATTCTCATTCATCAAGTTCTAAGTATTTCTTTAAAATTCTGAGGGGCTTGACAGGTTAAACTGTATCCCATTATTGACGATATTAAATAACACATTCTGAAAACCCTTCTTCAGCTTTCTGTCATATTTTCAGTAAAATGTCATTATATTTGCATCTTTATTTCTTTAAGAGTGAGTGGTCATTGAGAATCATTTGCTAAAGCTATCGACAACATGCTTGTAGACCAAAAATATATTAACAGTTTAGGAAAGACGAAAAAATGGATTTCTTAGACGCATTGTGTAATACCCACTGTCAAGAGGCATATGAGCTTAAGTACACACAAATATTTGGCCAAGAATTTTTATTGTGGCCTTATTTGTATCAGCTGAAAAAATAAAATATAACAACATCTACACCTAAATTTTCAAATAGATGAAAAGATAAAAGAGTCACAGCACAAGGTAATGTCATATAATATTTGAAAAGGATGAAGTAGGTTTTTCTGGACTCATGTACACTGAAGCTCATGAGATACTATTAGGGATAAAAAAGCAATTGTATAAGAATTGATATAGTAGAATCATATTTTTGTAAGATATGTATCTCACGTATATGGATGCATATAAGCTGTTAACTATAGTTACTTCTGAGCCATGAGAACTGTAATGAGTTGTTACCTTTTTTTTTTGATGAGCATATATAAAGATTTTTAAATGCATGTGGACAAAAGAGAATAGGTTTTCAAGCGTTCTCATTTTACAAGCAAGAGAACTGAGCATAGAGCGGCTAAAGGCCTTCCCCGCGGTAACACAACTTACTAGAGCCAGAGATGGGATTTGAAATCAGGTCTTTGGACTTCAACCTCTGTATGTTTATTCCTATATCAGATCGGTTCTCCTCATATTAACTATCAGAAAAAGAATGTTTTAATCATTGATACTCACATCTTTGAAAGCAAACAGAAACAAAAACCATCATCACTCCACTACAACAACCTTGGAATTTAAATTTCAGAGTCAAATCTTACTTTGCTTCACAATATCTATAAATACACTTTCTTATATGAATTAGAATTTAATGCTTCTCTTGTTTTTCAAATGAGTTTTATTATCTCCTAATATAAGATAACCGTAGTGTGGGGAAGAAATGGCTTAATTAACTGAAAAGTGAAATTGAGTAATCGAATCAATTTGCAAATTAAGAGGAGGAGGCTGGGGTGGGGACAGGAAGATCACGTTTGTGCTGCTTTGTGCAGTTGTCTGATCATGTGATCATGCAATACCAGGGAAAATCACCAGGGCTCACCTTTTCCAACAAAGAAGCTCATTGTCATGATAGCTATGCATTGACATCGCAAAGAACATCTATCCAGGTGGGCTCTGAATTGCACTCTGTTTCTTCGATTTTTCACTTGCTTTCATTCATTCCTTTCTCCATGGCTACCCACAAAAAGTGGCTCCAGATAGACTCTCAAGCACCTGAATTCACTGTTACCTGCTCATTGTTTTCTTACAGACTTCTACAAATCGTAGACATTTAAACTTGCTAAGTGGTTGCTACTCACTTCTTTCTGGGGCCCCTGAACTTTTTGAGTGCTGAGGAAGGAACATTTTAAGGGAGAGAGAAAGGTGATGATTAAGAGAATAAGGAGTTTCTGAGCAAAAATTCAATATCAGCCAATCATCAGTATCATCTTTTTTACCAATCATCAATCTAATCCCTGATATTATCAGAGGTATCATTTGTTGGGCATTGACTAGGAGCCAGGCGTTGGGTTGGGCATATTACATAAACTTATACCTCAGTATGACCTATTAGGGTAGGATCCTGTTATTATTTCTGTTTGTAAATAAGGAGATTAAAGCAAATGAGGCTTAGTTGATTTGTTCAAGGTCACATTCCTAAGGACTGACCGACTTGCCTGTTTTGGAAGATGGTTACCAAGGTCACATTCCTAAGGACTGACCGACTTGCCTGTTTTGGAAGATGGTTACCTTCTCTCAGGATTCAATCTTAGGGTGGGAAAACAAGCCAAGGGATGGTAATAAGACTCATCAGAGAGCGGAATCCTCCAACATTTCTTTCCCCCATTGCATGCAGCTTATTTGTATACAGGGGAACTCTGGCTTTCTGAAAATATCTCTTGATTTCCCCCTTGGGGGGGAGATTTACAAAGACAATTTGTAGGCCTCCCATGGGGTTGCAACATTCACTACTTGGTTCTGGATAGGAAGAGTGTTTGTGAAAGGAAGGCCAAGTAACGTCCTGATGTGGCCTCATTTGTGAAATGGATGGCTGTGTTCCTGGCACTGAAAAAGATGCCCCAAAGCCATTTGAAAGATGAAAGGGCTTATCTTGAAACAAGATTTTCTGGAAGATCACAAACCAATCATCTAAAATGTTAGCTCAGATAAAATGAGAGCAAAGAACTCTCAGAATCTTCCAACTGAAATGTCTAATTGGGATTTTAGCAGCATGTAGGGAAATGATCTTTGCTCCCGCCTTGGGAATGAATTCTTCTTACAGAAATGAGAGCAAGCGTTCCTATCTCTTGGTTGTGGACTTCAAAGATATGCCATGATTAGGGCGTCTTTATGTTGCTCAGCCTTGATATGCAGGCGTTCCTTCTGGCTTCTATAGTCAAAATTCTTGTCTGCAGCTGGAGGCTGATTTTAATATAAATAGCGGGTTTGTCCTATTTCAGGTGCTTATTAAAATGTCATTCAGCAATTAGCTAAATCAAAAACGAACATAGTACACTATTATTCAGCCTTAGAGTTTGTCAGTATCTAAGTTGAGAATCTTGCCTCTTTCCCATCACACTGAAGCAGCCTGGACCCTGAATGTAGGACTAAGTGTAGCTCTAAGTGTACATCTGAACAGAATCATTTCTGCCTCCCTTTCTCTGCTAATATCACCATCTAATTTCAGAAGTGATTAGGGTAGATTCTTTAGGGCCAATAACTGTCATGTAAGTTGCCATGAAATATAATAATTACAGTAGACTCTCAGTTCACCGGCGCCCATGGGAATTGATAAATGCTGGATAAAGGTACCCAGCACTCTCAAGCAACTGGCACAAAATTGAAGATTGTTGATTCTGGTTGCTTGAGAGTGCTGGTTGCTTAGTTTTGGTTAATTGAGAGTCTACTGTCTGTCAAAATGGTGCTATTCATAAGATACTTCCCACAATTGCTTAAATTCCACATAACCATGGAAGCTGAATGTAAAATGCTATCCAAAAATTAAAAAAAAAGTTTAGACCTCAAAGATGTATGTATCACTATCAGCAGTGAGATTTGTTCGTTTTGCCTTCAGTGAATTTGGGTGTAATCCCTGAGATGTTACTATCACACTACAGGGTTAAGTTTTTTAAAACATGTCTGCAAGAGTTTAATTTTGTCAACACTTTGCTTTATCTTTGGTAGCTGCCACAACATGCCTCATTTTGGTAGCACAGTGCTTGAGACATCCTTTCAGAATGGAAAAATGTAACAAAATAGGGAATCCCTCTACTTAATCTCACTCACTAGTTAGTACCATGAAAAAATACAATATAACTAAGTACTTCCATGCTTAGTATGATGAAATTATTAATATTTTCAATTCTGTTAGGTTCGAAATTATTAATAAGCAAAGAGAAGAAAAGATCTGTAAGCACAAAGGTGACCTTCACTTAAATTTTTTTTCAATAATTTAGATAATTGGCACATAAAATGTTTTTTTTATTTTTCAGAATTGGCAACTACTCCACTTGCCCACTTTCTAGCAAATGCTTTTTCTAAGCAAAGTGGCTCAAGTCTTATCTTTGATAATTCTTTTCAGAATTCTGGACTACACAAACACAACAAAACAAAACAAAAACCAAAACAAACAAAAAAGACATTGGGCCAACTTCTGGAATGTTGAAGTGAGGACATCCAAAACTTCACTCATCCTTATAAGAAATGAGAACACTAGCAAAAATGACTATATCAACTTTTGGAACTCTGGAAATTAATGAAAGCCTTGCGACAATCTGGGAAGTGTTTATTGAAGAGAAATGGCTGAATCTTAGCAAGAACAGCACAATTTATAGCATTTTAAAACTTGCCATAATTCTACTCCTTTCTTCAGCTCTGGTAGCCTTCAGAATGAACAGCCTTGCCTTATAACAATTGTGAAAAGCTGCAGCCTGACAGCCTTTGGAGTGGGGAAAATGGGCTTGGAGTGGCCCTAAATCTCAGTCCTCAGGCAAGTCCCACTATTTGGCCCGTCTGGAAGCTTGCTGAAAAACTCTATTCTCCGGGCCTGTTTTTATTAAACTTGATTCAGAACTTTGTATGAGCAACATTATTTCCAGGGTATTTGTTGGAAATAATCAGTGGCAGTTGTTTAACATTATAGCTGCCTGAGGCTCCATTGCTAAATTTATTATAGTTGGGGGCTAATAAGAGGTTCACCAAAAAACTGGAGAGGAAAAATTGAGGAATAGGAGGTCTACAGGGGGCTTTGAAAATCTCTGGCATACAAGTATTCCTGAGAATCCAAAAGGCCACAAATTCTATGTAGAAAACCCAAAAGAATGTCCCCAAAGCTAAATAGATTAAGTTCATCAAGGTTGTGGGACACCAGATCTATACAATAGTCCCCCTTATCTGTGTCTTCAATTTTCACAGTTTTATATATCTGTGGTCAATTGTGGTCTGAAAATATAAATATTAAATGGAAAATCCTGGAAATAAAGAAGTCGTAAGTTTAAGTTGCATTCTGTTCTGAGTAGCATGTAAAAATCTTGCACCATTTTGCTCTGTCCCACTAAGGATGTGAATCATCTTTTTGTCTAGCATATCCATGCTGTTTATACTACACGTCCATTAGTAACTTAGTGATCATCTTGGTGATTAAATTGTCTGTCTCAGTACCACAGTGCTAGTGTTCAAATGATACTTATTTTACTTAATAATGTCCCCAAAGCTCAAGCATGGCAATTCTGGCAATTTGGACTTATCAAAGAGAAGTTGTAAAGTGCTTTTTTAAGTGAAAAGGTATGTATGTTTAGGAAAAAAAACCCATAGTATTATATATAGGGCTTAGTACTATCTGTGGTTTCAGGCATCCACTGGGGGTCTTAGTTGTGGATATATCCACACAGATGTGAGGGAGCTATTGTGTATGAAAATCAATTGTATTTCTATATTTAGCAATGAATACATTGACAATAAAATTTAAAAAGCCATTAATTTTACAATAACACCAAAAATAATACAATAGGAATAAATTAAACAAAATAAATGTGAGACTTGTACACTGTACACTTTTATACTGAACACTACTAAATAACATCATTGATTGAATCTAATAAATACCCTAATAAGTAGAAAGACATTAATAGTGTTAAGAAGGCAATACTTCACAAATTAATTTATATACTGAATGCAATCTCTTTCCAAATCCAAGCTGCCTTTCTTTGCAGAATTAGATAAACTAATCCTGAAATTTATATGGAAATGCAAGGGACCCAGAACAGCAAAACCAGTCTTGAAAAAGAAGTTGGAGAAGTCACACTTCCTGACTTTAAACTTACTACAGTAAGTTTAAATGACTATAGTAAGATCTATAGTAATTAAGGCAGGGTAGTATTGGTACAAGGATAGACACATAAATCAATGGAACAGAACTAAAAATCCAGAAAGAACCACTGAAATTTGTTTAATTGATTTTTGTTAAGAGCGCTAAGACAATTCAATAATGAAAGCATAGCCTTTTCAACAACTGGTGCTGGGACAGCTGGATACCCACATGGAGTAGAATAAGGCTGTATTCTTACCTCACACCGTATATAAAAATTAACTCACAATGGATTATACACCTAAATGTAAGAACTTGAACTAAATCTTCGCTACATTGGATTAGGCCTGGTTTCTTAGAAATGGCAACAAAAGAGTGAGCAACAATAAAAAGTGTAGATACATTGGAATCTTCAAAATTAAAAACTTTTGTGCTTCAGAGGACACCATCAATAAAGTAAAAAGACAACCCAGATAATGAGAGAATATATTTGCAAATCATATATCTGGTAAGAGTCTAGTATCCAGAATATATAAAGAACTTTTACAGCTCAACAATCAACAGCCAAACTCATTAAAAGGTGGACAAATGATTTGAATAGACCTTTCTCAAAAAAAGATATAGAAGTCGTCAATAAGTACAAAAAACATGCTAAATAGCATTAGTCATTAGGGAAATGCAAATCAAAACTTCCGTGAGATACCATTTTACACACACTAGAATGTCTATAATGAAAAAGACAAAAAAGTAGCAAATGTTAGCAAAGATGTGGAAAAATTGGAAATTTCTTGCTGGTAGAAATATAAAATGGTTGCAGCCATTTTGAAGACAGATTGGCAGGTACCATATGGCCCAGAAATCCCAACATTAGATGTATACCTAGAGGATTGAAAACATATTCGTGCAAAAATGTTTATGTGAATGTTCTAACAACATTATTCATAATATCCAAAAGTTGAAATAAGCCAAATGTCCATCAATTAATGAATGTATCAATAAAACCTGGTATATGTAAATTTTATAATAGACTATTATTCAGCCATAAAAAAGTGTTTACTGCTATACGCTACAACACAAATGAACCTTGAAACATTATGTAAAGTGAAGAGAGTCCATCACAAAAGGTCACATATTATAGCGTTTTATTTATATGAATTGTCAGTGGACAAATCTATAGAGACATAACATTAGAGAGAGTTAATTAGTGCAGGATATATTCACCCATGAATATGTCCAAGTTACTTTGGGCATCTTACACTGAGTTTCATTTGTCAGAGAGAAAGAGAAAGGGAGATCAAGGCAGAATAATCCAGGCCTGACAATTCTGCTCTTGACGAACAACAGTAAAAAAGGCTTTTTTGTTAGACCCTTACCTGTCCTTGCTGGCCCCCTCTACTGATTACCTTCCGCAGATAATAGTTTGTTGGCTAGGTATTGATATTATTTGAGACTGTGAGATTTCATTGTGATTAAATTAAAATCTGTCTTCCTCCCATGCTGAATAAAACCTATACCTCTAACAGGTTAAGCATTTTTTTCTTAAGCTGGAGAAGGGTTAAAAAGACATTGGTATGTCCTTGAAAAAGAAAAACATAGACTCTCCTACCTACTGTAGTAATAAAAGATGATAATCAACAGCAAAGTTTAGATTTTGGCAATGAAGATGACTTTGAACCTGAATTGTTCCTGTGTATTTCTTGTTAGTCTGATCTGTTCCTTTCTAGGTAAATATTTTTGTTTATTTAATGTTTACACTTTACACTAACATTCTAATACTGACATTTTATCCCCAGCCCATTAGATTCACCAGAATATATTATAAGTCTTAATAGATAATATCCTGCTGGGATGCTCTTAATTGCCATTAGATACATCCAGGTTCATCATTAAAAAGTAGGAACAGATAAGAAATTTCAACACGTTGAGTTTTGGTATCTTAATTTTTAGGTGTGCATATGCATAAATATTTATATTTTGCTCTGTGTTTGCTAATTCAAGTCATACATGCTTATATGCTAATATGATGTTGATATATCAAGGCTGTACCCCTGAAGAAATGTAATTGTAGTATTGGATTGCCATTTAAATATTCCATGGGAGCAAACTAAGGATGTTGTTCATTTTGTGATAGACAAGTTATTTCAGGGTGAGGTTGAAACATAGATCAAGTATAACTTCCACAGAAACTCTTTTGCCACTTTCCAATTATTCTACTTTGGACATATTTATCTTGGGTTTGTCATAAGAGGACAAAGAAGGCTTTGAACTGTCATCTGCAAACTGAATTATCTGACGTCATTTATACATTTTAAGGAATCTTGGGGCAGAACTTTGTTTAGATCTGACTGGTACTGTGGGAGTCCCATATGGATATGATGATGGTAATCTTGAAGGGCAATTTAGATTTTCTGTTGCTTTTCCCTTAGCGACTGGTTTTTGCTAAAGAATGCATATAAATTACAAATTAGAAGGAGCAATGTCTTTAGAGTTTTGAAACTGAATTGGTGACTGAAGTTGTCTAGCACTGTCATGAACAACGGAAAGACCTGAAAATGGTTCTGGGGTGGATAGGTATTGTCTCTGACCTATTCAGCAACATTAATCTGAAAAGGAAGAATAAATTGGTAGGAAATTAAGGATGGCTTGATTTTGGAAAGATTACATCCAAAATGGGTGTGCATTTTTAGACCTTGGTCGGGATCTAATTAATCTCTGAAACTTTTGCAGGTAATCCCCAAAAGTTTTAGGGTAATGGATCTCCACCATCCATGTATGAATGTGTAGCAACACTCCCATGTCCCATTCAAGGCAGACATCACTAATGTAACGGGGCAAACTTTCCTGTTAAACCCTAAGATAATAGCCAGCCTCCAAGATGTCCCCCGATGATCCTAGTCTCCTTTGTGTATCCACACCCTGTTTAATTCCATCCCATTTTGCATAAACCTGGGCTGTATCAGCACTAGCAGGAAAGAATACAAGACGTATGAGATTTGTGAGACTAAGTCATAAAAGACACTGCAAATTCTGCTTGCTTTCTCATGGATCCCTGCCTTTGGGGGCAGTCAGTTGCCATGCCAGGAGGACCCTGGAGCCATGGAGAATTCAACACAGTGAGGCCTCCTGCTAATGGGCAGCACCCAGGAGATCTTCCAGCTCCAGCCATATGCCTTCAAGGAACTGCAACCTGATGAGAGGCCCTGAGCCAGAACCACACATGAAGAGTCACCTTAGTTCCTGACCTATAGAAACGACAGGAGATAATAAATGTCTATGGTTGTGTTGAGCTGCTGAATTTGGAGGTGATTTGTTAACCAGCAATAGATAACTCATGTTTGATGTTTGGAAGGTGATCCTCGGAAGCTTAAAGGAGAGAGTGAGGAGGAGGGAGGGCAGAAGGGTAGGTCAGTAGAGGGCATGGCACTGTGGGCAGCAGGGCTCAATGTCATGGGAGAGGCGGTGAGGATGCTTCGGTTCCTCCCTGAGAATTGGGTCACACGGGAGCCTGTGTAGTTTTCCACCGGTCTCCATTCCTCAGTGGCTGAAGGTTGCCTGTGAGGGCATTAAACCCTCCATGTATCCTGCTGCCTTGCCCTTAGGCGTCTGAGAAAATCCTCATTCAGAAAAGCAGAAAGCTGCAGGCAGTTGAAATGGGAGGCTGTCAGCATGTAAAGGAACGATTCACCGAGGCCACCTGGGAACCCGGGCTGCACTGAGTAGACTGCGGGCTGGATTATGGAGTGGGAGTTCAAGACCATCTGCCTCCTAGCAGTGCCGTCTGTTTTCATTGCCACACTTGGAACAGCCACTCCCAATCCATTAGAGTTGTGATTTGAGATGAAATCCCCTTGTTGCCCCTCATCTAGAGTATACTCCCCACTCTTTGTTCTGGCCCCTCCACTCAGCACTACTTTCCACCTGGTGAATTCTTAACTCTCAGGGGTCAGAGGTCACCTACCCAGTGACCCTTCCCTAATCACACCTCCTTTGCCTGCCCCTTTCTTCACTGGTTCCCTGCTTTCAAGAGTCGTGCGTGTTTTAATCATTTCGTTATGTGTTTACCTCCCCAACTGGCCTGTGAGCTTCTGCTCATCTTTGTCTTTCTAATGTCTGCAACATATTATTAGGTCCTCAGAAAATAGGAGCTGAAAGAGCAAGACTGGAGGACTCAAGGTCCAAAGGTGCAAAGCTCTGCAGTGTCCCACAGTCTTCTCCCAGAGTTTATTGTCCCTACGGACAGATTCACAGACATGTGCATTACTCTGGGCAAAAGAAACATGCTTACATTCTCTTTTTTTTTTTGGATTACTTGAACTGCTCTGTATATAGGAATAAGCCATGTGAGACTAAAGATTCTGCTTAACTGAGTTTGGGAAGATAACGTTTTCACCGTTAAGGCATCCACATTTAACTTACCATGTGCATTTTTAAAACTGTTATATTCTACTGGCTTGGTAGAGAAACTTCTTTGCTTTCGAAAATGAACTCCCCATAGCTAAGTCATGCCATGTTAAGTGTGGCATGAGGTTTGGTTCCCATTATTCAAGCTTAAAGGATGTTTATAGGAGGGGAGAGAGAAGTGACCAGTAGTGTTTCAAAGCTGGCATTGTCTCTGAAGGTCCCTGGGGAATGTTACCATCCCCAAACAGCAACAGATGTCATTCTCTATCCTGGATTGACCCCTACCCAGGGTTCATTTGTGAATTTCCTCATCTTTCCCTTCAGGGCAGGATAAGCAAAGAGAAGAGAAATGAGTTCCATTTTGGCTCATTTTATTTTGTTTTATTTTGTTTTGTTTTGCTTTGTTTTGCTTTGCTTTGTTTTGCTTTGTTTTGCTTTGTTTTGTTTTGTTTGTTTTGTTGTTTTTATCCCATCAGAACCACTTCATGGCTTATGTTTAGAGCATCTAATAGTTGGAAAATCCCTTCTTGTTGGATGCCAAGAGTTAAATGGATTCAGTGCATTTTCCAAGGGGCGTTATTAAAGGTGCTAACAGATGTGGATTGCAACTTTGTCATTAAAGTGCTTTGCAAACGCCACCTGATGTCCCTGGGTTAGAGGTTTTCTTTCAGCCATTTCTCATTACATTTTAGCTCTGTTTTGTGAATAAACCTTTGAGGAAACTTGAGAACTGTTTGGGAAACCTAAGGAGTACAAAACTTGAAATGCCTAAACCCTAAAATATACATTTGACCTTATTCCCCATGCCCACGGTGACAGAGAGGCAAAGGCAGAGGGAAATGTTTGCTGTGCTCTGAAAAGACGATACTCCTTAAAACCAACCAACCAACCAACAAAACCAACCATTCATTAATTCTAGTATAATTAAATATACAAGGACTGTCTGGGAAAAATATCCAGCCATAAATACTTCTATTTTTCATATTCTATGGCTGGATAATTTATATACACACACACATACACACACGTGTGTGTATATACACACATACACATTTTTTTCTACTGTGGTTTCTGTATAAATCCTTAAAATGTGGAGTTTAGAAACGTGTATCAGTTTTGGATCTTTTGAATAATTTTATTTATTGTAAGGGTGGATGTAATAAATCTAATAAAATTGCATTCAAACATGTTCTTTCTATAGCTTTCTATAATAGAGACAATAAATAAATAAACGGCAGTATCAAGCTGAGGATTTGCATGTTTAGTAACGGTTTGGGAACCATCTGACTTCAGGTAAAACAGAAAAATCTTTTAATTCAGCTCATTTCACTTGGCTTCAGATCTAGTTGATAACCTACTTTTGGAGGGGCCCTAATTCAATTAGGGTTGTAAGCAGTATTTGACTCTTCATAACAGTGAGTAGAAAAGCATGCCATATATCATTCTGAGAGTGTCTTTTTATATAAATTGTCCCACTGTCAGTAAGCAGGAAGTGACCTGGTATTGATGACATGTTAAGGATACGTCTTGCATTTGTTGGCCAAGTATTCCTGCTCCTTTCCTTAGAAAACAGCAACCCAAGTGTCCAGTTAGCATAGCGTGACCAGCTGTGCCATTTGAAACGAGAGGAAACAACAGTCCTGTCCCATTTCAAATGGTACGTAGGGTCAGCCTAGTCTCATTGGACTAAACTCCACATGTCAGCAGGCTGACCCTACGTACCATTTGAAACAGGACAGTCCCGTTGTTTTCTGTCTCATTTAAAATGACTTTATCATCCATGTATTTGAAGTCATATGGTTCTTCGCGTTTTCTGTCTGGCTTATTTCGCTTAGCATGATGATCTCAAGTTCTATCCATGTAGTTACTAATGGAAGCATTTCATCTTTTCTTATAGCTGAGTAAGATTCCACTGTATGCATCTGCCACAGCTTTTTTATCCAGCAAAGAAACAAAACCCCATGGACATAGTCAATAGTTTAGTGGTTACCTGAGGGTCAGGGGACAGGGGGTGGGAGCGGAGGGAGGGGGAGCGAAATATGTGGTGATGGAGAGAAAAGCTGACCCTGGGTGGTGAACACACAGTGCGGCACATAGACAAAGCTCTATACAGTTGTACACCTGAACCCTATGTGGTTTTTGCTGATCAATGTCACCCTAATGAATTTATCAATAAAACAACAAACAAAAAACCGGGACGTCTGGTCACTCTAATAGAAACCACCTCTGATTCCCAGGCTTCCCTTTCACCTCCCAGCAGAGGGTCATTCTACTTTGAGGCTCCAGGGGAGGGCTCAGGACTCAGGCTGGGCCAATCCAGGGCGGGTTTCCCCGGATCGTGTGGAGTGCTGGCTCACGGGTACGTGAGCGCCTGTCCTCAATCAGGCAGGTCCGAGCCTTCCTGAGGGCATGGTTGGAATGATCAGGCAGGAGGTGCACTTCTCTTCAAGACCTGAAATGCCAGGACATGCACACTCGAAGTTGTCAGTGGCCACTGTGGGGGAGAGACGCTGCCCTCACTAGGGAAGCAATCCAGAGGAGAGCTGAGCCGAGAGGTGGAAGAGTCCTTTTGAGATTCGGCCATGCGGGAACAGCTGACCTTGGCCTTGGCTTATGAAGGGACTTGGAAGACCCCTTGTGGGGGGTGGATAAGCTCTGAGAGTTGGAGTCCAAATAATATACTGAGAGATCCTTTGCCAGGTGCAAAGTGACTTCCTGCAGACTTGACTTGGCCCTGGGAGGTGACTTCAGGAGGTCCCTAAAGAGTTGCCCTCCTCTGGCTTGCTCCACTTCCTTGGCTCAAACACTCTAATTTCTGGCAATTATTTTTTAATTCATTAAAAAAAAAAATTTTTTTTTAAGATTTATTTTTATTGTTGTTGACAGAGACAGAGAGAAGGGAGCGGGGGGGCAAGAGCAGTCTCCATAGTTGCACATCATTCGTTTTCTACATAGTTTCATTCCACAGGTTGGGGCAGGGCCGCTGGGCAGGAACCGAGCCAGGTGAGAACCAAACTGGGGGGACACCCCAGTTCAGCATATGACATTGGCCAGAGCCAAGATTCGATCCTCGGATCCCGGGGCTGCAAGACGAGCGCTCAAACCGCTGAGCCATCTTGGCCTCCCTTAATTCAGGTTTTGGGGGTAAAGGAAGCCAGAGTGGATGCACAACAGGTGTCTGGGTTCTTGCCCTTGCTCTGCTCTAACCCACAACCTGTGCAAATTCCTTCTGGTGCTGAAAGCTTCGGTTTCCCCTCCGGGTGGGCTGCAGTGTCTTTGATGCTGAATCTGGGGCAGTCAGTTCCATACTGTTTGAGGGGAGCTTGCCTCGTGCTCTTGGGGGAAGAATTAGCCTTAGGAGATAAAAGAGACCAAGTCGTCAGAGCTTGGGCATCCCTAGCGCATTCCCCATCTCGTTCAGCCAGCAAGTCATCTTTCACTTCATGTGTAAGATTGCATTTGGAGAAGGAAAAAAAGGCTTTTTCTTACAAACGTTTGAAACCCACTTAGGAGGTCTCTGAGTGAGCTTCCTTCCGGCTTGTTTCTCTGACATCTTCAAGATGTTAGTCCCTGAGACCTTCACAGGGAAACCCCTAGCATCTGGTCTGCATCGCAGCTGAGCTAAACCTCTTGATGGATGTGTTGAGCCAGAGATCCTGTGTTTACCCATCTCCTGTTTCTAAAGATTTATTTATTTATTTTTTTTATTGTTTTTGTCCGAGGGAGAGAGAGAGAGATACAGAGACAGAGAGAAGGGGGAGGGCCCAGAACAGTCTCCATAGTTGCACATCATTGGTTTTTCCACATAGTTTCATTCCACAGGTGGGCGGGGCTGCACAGGGCAGGAACTGGGCCGGGGTCTCACCCCGGTGAGAACGGAACTGGGGGCACTCCTCAGCTCAGCACATGGGTCCACATGGGCCGGGGCCGGGATTCGATCCTCGGTCCCCGGGGCTGCAACGTGAGCACTTAACCCACTGAGCCATCCCGGCTTCCCCCTCCCGTTTCTAAGTTGTTGGTTTGCTTTCTTGATAATGTTAACAATGCTTTGATCACTGACTTCTTCAAAAAGTGCCTATTTGATGTACAGTTTATTGGTTTATTGTATTTCTTTCTTTTCAAAGTGAATCTTTAAAATACTCTATAAAATTATATAACTAGTACTTGTTAATTATAGAGACTTAAAAAAATGAAGGTGAACAACATCTTTTATAGTCCCAGGACCCTAAGATAAGCCCCTCTTCTGCTGAAATCTCCCTGGCAGCTTCCCATTGATTTGGGGTCAGCTCCCCGTTCCTGAGCCTGGCCCACTGCCTGCACCTGACCCAGGGCGCTGAGCTCCCAACACACCTGTTGGCTCCCTTACACTCTAGGGCTTTCTCTACTTCCTCCCATTCTTTGAAAGGCTAATTTGCTTTCACCTCTAGACCTTTGTAGCTGCTGTTACCGATATTCTGCACCTTCCTAATCCTTCCTTGTTCCACAGAGCTCTCAGCTGGGATGGTCTTGTCACTGAGAAACTGCTTACATCCACAAAGTTAGTAATGTCATACGACGGCCTAAGCTCCAGCTGCTTGGCCATCCAGTCTTCCAAAGAGGGTGCTCTCCATACCCACAGCACTGACTACCTAGCAGGAACAACACCTCACCTAAGCCACAGGGCCTTTCTGCACCCCCTGAGTGCACCGTCCCGCAGTTCTCCCATGGTTCCTGTAGGCTCACTGGGATGCCTGGAAGCTGGGCAGGAACTAGCGCCCTCCTGTGTGTGGCATGAGAGTGTGCATGGAGCAGAGGGGTCTGTCCAGCCCACCTGGATGAAGGCCACACCAGGGCAGTCCTGGATTGTGCGACTGAATCCGAATGCAGATGTACTGGCCGGACACGCTTCATCTAGCCAGACAATGGAGTCACAGTCGCACCCTAGCAACTTCCTCTTGTGCGTTCTGATGAAGTCCAGGACGCTCCAAGTGCCCTTGTTGGGAAGCCCCGAGTCCTGCGCCTTTTCCCTTTCTGAATAATCTAGCCAGCCTTCTGCACCTGGTCGTAAGTTTGATCTTAACATGAAGTTATGGCTTTGCTTTTTCCATAAAAAGGTCTATCAGCCTCTGTATTTTGTGACGCACAAGTAATTTCCCTGATGAGTTAGGATACTCCCTTTTCCCCCAGAAGGGATGCGTTAGTCATCCATGGCTAACTACCATTGACCTTCAGGTATTGCAAGCGACCTTCCCCACCAAGGCAGCCATCTGGGAAAGTGTACTTTAGTTCCCATTGCCCCACGACTTCACCACGTAGATTTATATCGTAGTGCTTGGCACAGGGCCCAGAGCTCCATTTTCGTTTATTGAACGAATTAATGAATTTTTGCATATATGCATGAGTAAATAGGAAGCAAAACACCACTCACCTATTCATACCAAGGTGAAACTGGGAAGCTTAGACTACTAGAGTGAAGGGAAGTTATTGTCTCTTATTTGAAGAGTATGTTGGAGGCACCAATGAGAAACGAGGTTGGCAGCTGTCTCTTGTGATCTGAAGGTGGGTGAATGTCTTATCTAACCAGCCCAGGCCCTTTCTTCTCTTTGTCACAGAAAGGGCCTGTCCTTTGAAACAGTGACAAACTGCCGTGATATGACATTTATTACCTCTTTCTCCTGAGTTATTTATTTATTTATTTATTATTGTTTTTGACAAAGAGAGAGAGAGAGAAAGAGAGAGACAGAGACAGAGAGAGAACGGAACTGGGGGCACTCCCCAGTTCAGCACATGGTTCCGCACGGGCCGGGGCCGGGATTGGATCCTGAGTCCCCAGCGCAGCAAAGTGAGCGCTTAACCCACTGAGCCATCTCGGCTTCCCCCAGTCTCCTGAGTTTTAAAACTTTTGCAGTCTGAGCATGACCCTGGCCTCACATTTGAAGAGTGAGTATATGGGGATTGAGGTAGTGATACCAGTCCCCAAGCTAGAGTCCCTTCTCTTTGCCTCTCGGTTCAGAATCCTTTCCTCTATGACCTTGTTTCCTCTAAATCAAAACCCACATGCTCCAATGCTTTATGAGGTCCTAGTAGGAAATGTAAATGAGGGGAGTTGCCAGGTATAGACATTAGGGGGCAGTGGTGAGCATGGCAAACTGAGCACAACCCCACCTACAGTTCAGTCTGGCCAAGTGTTGCCTGAAGAAGCAATGACAACCTGCTTCTCTTAGAAAAGTCTGAAATCTGGATAGTTAGATAAAAAATGTCAGCTTTTGCATTTTGACAACAATTATTTTTTAAATGTGGAAAATATTACATGGGCTAAACAGCACGTGTATTCAAGACCTCCTTACAGGTTCTCACTGGCAACTTCCATTGACCTTCAACACAGGACTCAGATATGCCAAGTGTGTCTCAGTTATTTGATACCGATCGTTGCTTCTCTACACCAACATCTGAAGATACTTTTCTGCTTAAAGTGATCTGCATGCGAATGGAAAGGTCTCACTCTCATGCTAACTCTCACGTTTTTTGCCTTTGCTTCCGTTTTATGAAGCGGAGAGACAAGGGTGTGGTTGTATTTATGTCCCTTTGCAAGTAGCAGAGTTGTGGGCGAGAGCAGTCTCTGGAAACTTTCTGCCTGGGTATGGGACCTTAGGCAAGCTCCTCAATCTTGCTGTGTCTCTGTGTCTCTATGTGTCAAATGGAGATAATAATAGTGCCTACGTCAGAGGATTGTTGCGAGGACCTATGGCATTATATGTAAATTGCTCAGAACACTGTCAGGCATGGAGTAAGCGCACTGTCATGTTTTGCTGTTTGGGGGATTATCTTGTTAGTATTGCTAGTGAATTGTGCTTCTCCTTGGATCAGCCATCGATCTTGTCCTTCATCAGCTTCAGCTGAACGAAGTTTGGTCGTATGTGCTACTCTCCATAGCAGCACAGGACAGATGGGCGTGAAGGGGAGCAAAACCCTTCTGGATATTCTTTAGTGGGGACCAGGTCTGGAATCCCTCCGGCTATGTAGACACTGGTTTTAAAAGCGGAACTGGGTTTGAGACCCTCCAGAGGCGGTTTCTGAAGTTCTGAGACAGACAGCTCCAGGCTGATTTAAAACCAAGACCCTTTAAAAAATAGACTGCTACGTATTGCTGATTTTATCGCCAATATACCGTTAAAAACAGCAACCTCTGTTGTTCTGATGGGTGGTTGAGCTCTTCAGTATTTTTTAGAATTTCAACTAAGGAGTTTTAATATCTTTGAAGTAGTTTTCTGATGCCACAGTTTTACTAACCTCATTTTCGTCCTTGTCTTGCAACATGTATACACTGTCTTATATTTTCTAGCTGGTTGAACAGGATGGAAACTCCTGATCAGGTAGAGGGACAAAGCCATGTTCTGTAGAGAAATCAATCATGCGACATTTGGTTTCTTCACAGTGCACGGAGTGGGGGTAGGAGACCTGCTGGGTGACACGTAGCGGGAGGATCAGGTCTGGATCTGATTTTGGACACGTCTCGAAGACGTGTACAGTACGCCTATCAACCGGTGGCATGTCTTTGACTCGAGGCCACCTTGCCATGTGCAGAAACCCTCTCCCGAAAGGAGATGAATGTGTCTCTCCAGGCGGCAGGCAGGTGTCGCAGGAAAAGAATGTGGGGATTTTGGTGGGTTGTTGCCTTTCTGTTGACGTCTCAGCAGTATCGCTTTGGCCTGCCAGAGAGGCAGTGGCAATTTGCATCGTGAGTGGCTCCCTTCTCCTCAAGAAAGGCTCTTGAACTGGTCTTTCTCTGACCGCTTTCTTTGTGTGGATCCTCCTCTCTTTCATGAATCTGTTGTTTTGTTCTTTCCAGGAAGAGGGCTGTACAGACAGTTTCAGGAAGAAGCTCATGAGTCCTGCTTTCAGGCTGCCCCATCTCCTTCACTGACACCGATGAGACAGAAAGCAGCTACCCCAGAGGGTCCGTCCAAGTTGACACAGATGATGAAGGGACGTGGTCATGTCCTGAGTTGGGGGACATCTTGACAGGTGGCCGGTGGGCACTGCTAGTTGGTCTTTGTCTGGGCTAGGAACACATTTGAGGGTGGGCTGCGTCTGTGAGAGAAGGCAGGGCTGGGCCACAAGAGGCCACGGGGCGCCCACAGTGACCCCTTTGCGTTTACTTCTAACAGAGGCGCATGCCTTATCACTTCTGTTGTTCAAGCCATTTTCTCACCTTAAAAGGCGTCGTGGAACCTAAACTCCATGTTATCGGCACCTCTGTTCAGCAGCACCATCATTCCACGGTGCCTCCTTATGCTTGGAATTCACTGATTTCTTTAGAGTTTGGGGCTTTCATCTCAGAGTTCAGTCATCCTTTTTAATGTCATCTCTGATTAGTAGGAAACCAGACTTTATTTCTCTATTGCGATTTGCCTTTTCTTGAACTGTAATTTCCCCCTCCTGACGGAATCAGCAATGATGTGCTTATTAGACTCTTTCCCCTTCCAGAAATTATCTCAAGATTGGAGACATCATGAGCTGTCCCTTGAGTTGTTCCTCACAGAAAATCTTCTGGATAGGAAAATTACTGTGAACGAAGCATTTTAGGTGACATCTAACCAGACTTGTAAACTCTATTGTCACTTTGATTTCTGTTCTATCACTTTTTATTGTATTTTCTCTGCTTTGGCTGCAATCCCCCATGTGGTTTTTAATTCATCCCAGGTGCTGAACTTTAAAAATGTATTTGTGTGGTCAGCATGTTACCCCAGAATGGCCTCACTTAATCTGGAGTGAGTTTGGAGCTCCATTTACATGTGTTTGTACCAATGCTGGCTTCTAAAATTCAAAGCCCTTTCTGTTTTTATGGATACCGCCAAGGAAGCTATTCATATCCGGGTCTTCGCATGATTAACGCAGACTCCATTTCATGGCTTCTAAGATCTCCGACGGGAGATGAAACATTATTGGTAGCTATGTGTTTGATTAGCAGTTGTGATAAGAGCTGACTTTTATGTTTTCTGCTGATAGATGCCCACTTCCTGACGCAGCGCTGGGAATCTTTCCCAAGCTGGAAGAAAAAGGACACATGCCTGACATCTTGGCCTCTGTCTGCACAATCTCTACCTTAGGCCTGAAAGTAGCCAGCGGGTGGGGTGGGGAGGGTGACATCACGTTCTGATAGGACTTCCAGCAATGCTGGAAATGCTCTGCTTGGTACCGTGCAGTGTGGTGGCTGCCAGCCACATGGCTGCTGAGCATCTGAAGTGTGGCTAGTGTGTCTGGGAAACAAAAGCGTTTGCTTCATCTTGTTAATGTAAATGTAAATTGTCACATGTGTCTAGTAGCTACCTTATTGGGCAAGTTGTAATATTTGTGATCAGAGGATAGATTGTTGAGACTTCTATTGCACTTAGAAGTTACTCCCTTGTGTTGAAATCTCCCTTGAACAATTAATAACAGCAATTATAATACCGTTTTGGAGTCCTTATAATGTGTTGTCTGTGGTATGTGTTTTTAACCTGCATTCCCTCATTTAATCTGTACCGCAAACTACAAGGGAGCTACTGTTACCATCTCTACTTTATTGTTGTTAAAATGGAGACAAAGAGTGAATGCGACATATCCAAAGTCACACAGAGACTTGGATTTGTCGCCTGAGACCAAGTGATCCCACGGGGGTGCCCTTCCCTCTCTAGCAGACACTCAGCTGTTGGTGCTTTTGCCTTGGCTGTGACTTGTCTCAGTGAGAGCTGTGTTCATTCTCCAGGGCTGCCACCATAAACCACCACAAGCTGGTGGCTTAGGACAACAGGAATCTATTGTTTCACAGCTGGAGGCGAGAGCCCACAGGCGCCGCCTTTGACACGGGTCCGGGGGAGCCCTCCTGGTCTCTGCCGAGCTTCTACCTACAGCTCGGCTGGCCGTCTCTGGCATCCTTGGTTTGCACACACGTTACTCAACTCCTCGCCATCCCGTCGTGGCCCTTTGTGTTTCTGCGTTCATATACTTCCTTCCTGTGGGGACAATAGTCATATTGAATTAGGGGCCCACCATCTCCTAGTATGGCCCCCTCTTAACCAATGATATCTCCAGGAACCCTATTTCCAAATAAGGTCACATTCTGAGGAACCAGGGGTTAGGACTAACACATAGCTTTTTGGGGTTTATTTCTCACTTACACAAACTGCTGTAAGTCAGGGACTCCTCAGGGCAACTATTTGCTCACTGTCTCAGCAGTGACCTAGGTCACCTCAATCTCTTGACATTGTCACTTCAATGCACTGCTTCCAGAAAAGGGAGAGAGAACTGGGGGGAAGGGGATCCTCACTCCTCAGCTCTTACACATGTCAGATGGGAAGGGACACATGTCAGAGCCGCCAAGCCTATTTGTCAGAGCAAGTTCCACAGCCTCCTCAGATGCAACAGGACAGGGAAATGCAGGCGGGGAGCACACGGATTTCCATGGGCAGCGACTGTGTCAGCCATGCAGTAACTGCAGTAACTAACCAACAACGATGGTGACGATGATAGCGACATTCTGATGGTCACGTCCTTGAGGGCCTAAGTTTTATTTTTCTTCATCCCTCACACCCTTCTCCCACCTCCACCACAAAACCGGTAGAAATTAGCACCACTGGATACCTCGAAGAATATGTTTGTTGAATGACAGAACACAAAGAAAAAGACAAAGCCAGCATCCGGTGAGTGACAGCTGTGTTGATGATGGTGGAATTCTAATGAAGGAGCAAGAACTTGTAGCTTAGATGCACCAAAGAACCTTTCCCAGCATGCAGAATGCATTTGAACAGGATACGTGGGGCAAATAGGGTTTTGAGAAAGTCCTCAGAAGGGAGAGTGTGGCGATTTCCAAAAAAAAGGGACTAAGATAAGCAACATTCCCAAGGCATGAAACATCCCCTAAGAGGGAAACTGCATGCGACCAGGCCTGTAGGAAGGCAGTGAGGTAGTTGTGAGAATCCCCATGACCGAGTGTCTCCCATGCTGCTAATGAGTTGTCTTTAACTAGACAAATGCTACAGCATTTCTATCACCAGATTCCTGGGATCCGCCTGGCTCCTTACACTGTCAGTGGGCCAGATCCCAGAGAAAGAAAG
Source organism: Craseonycteris thonglongyai (assembly GCA_004027555.1). NCBI lineage: Eukaryota > Metazoa > Chordata > Mammalia > Chiroptera > Craseonycteridae > Craseonycteris > Craseonycteris thonglongyai. Next base: position 10,117 of record PVKE010008438.1, on the reverse strand, counting down.
ACTCATATTTTTATGATCTGTTCATCCAGTACACACTGAACAAAGCCTTCTCCAGTCCCCACACCCATTCTATAGCTTTTGCACCCTTCATAATCAAAATGTGGTGAAATGGCTTTGAAACAAAAATGTCCTCATTATTTGTCTGACGCTTCCACCTGATCTTGCTGTTATTCTCTAATAGCTGGTGGTGTGGGGCTGGCTCTGAGGGGGCCTCTGTCGCTCTCATCTATTTAAGGAAAATAGGTTTAGGAGGAGCCTTTTGATTTGTCTTTTCATCTGTTGTTTTTCAAGTTTTCAGAAAGTGAGCTCATGTCACCGGACTCTGTTTCCCTTTCCTTTCCTAAGTAAAATGTCCTTTCTATCACCATGGAAACCCTCTCGAAGGGCTGCCAGTATTATTTTTTTTGTAGAAATCACGAATGCTTTATGCTGTAGAAATTGTGTCTCCCTGCTGGGAATGTGAGGCATTACGATTTGATTGCTCCAGCTTTGCTATGTTTCTTCTAAAAGTCTGGTATTTCATGATATCTCAAGAAGAAGGTGAAGGCACAAAGCTCAGGAAGAAACTTAAGGTGGGGGATGGTTGTCATGACCCCTAGCTCAGAGGACAACGCTGCACAGTGAGTCTCAGGAAACTTTTTGAAAGAATATCACCCCAAGTAGAATGTGGCAACTACCAGTATTGCATATCATGGATGAATCTTTCTAGACATGATCAGGAGCAAAAACAACAACAACAACAAACAGAAAGAAAAAATAAGTGCTCCTGGGCATGGATTGTACATTAATCAAGGGAATTGGGATTCTTGTGCTTTCTTTCTGCATGTTGGAATAAATTAAAGTAAAAACCAATCCATCACGGCCACTCAAAGGTACAGGCACCTTGCCTGGAAAATGAAAAGCGAAGAAAAGGAATTTCGTCTGGTGGGAAGGCACGCTCCTCTCGAAGCAGCCAAATTAATGAGGGCCTGGAAGAGGTCTGGCAGCCAAGCGGGCTGCTGGCTGGTTGGTATCACTCTAGTGGTTGGGGAATTTGAGATAATGGGACAAGAGAGGGAGGACCGGGGCATTACCGGCTAAGAGAGAGCAGACCATATCAGAAACCCATGGGAGCAGAGACCTTAGATGTCACCATAAAAAAAATGACCTGCCTAGCCACAAAGATTGATGATAAGAATAAAGAAAAGAGAAGGCCCCTTTGAAAGAGCCTTTGCCTTGATCAGGGGGTAATTTATTTACTGTTTAACATGGCAAGAGATGCAAAATGAGATTCCTGAGTTGAAAAAGGGGATTTCAGACCAGGCAATCAACTGAAGGCTTAAAATAGAGTTTGCTGAATCTGTAGGCCAAATAGGTAGGGTAGTTCAGCAGTGTGAGTAGAAGGAGGAGTTCACCTACAGCCATGCAGGAGGATAGACATCTGGTGGCTGACACTGTACATGAATTTGGAGGTGGAATGAGGAAGATTCAAAACCAAACCAAACCATACACAATGCCCAAAATATAAGGAAGAAGCTTTCTGGGCCACACTGTGGTATAGGTTTCTAGCAAAATAAGAACTCTCATCTATTGAGAGTTAACCAAGTATACATTATTTGAATTCTTCCAGTACATTACAAGTTAGACCAAACTATTGTTTGTTTTACAGACGGATGGATAACCTAAGTCTCAGAAGTGTTACTTGATGTGATGAGCACACAGCTAAGATGAAAGAGCTGGAGACGAGACCCTTGACTGCGAGTTGCTCTTAACCATCACCTTCCTTATGGAACTCAAGGGCCAGATACCGTGTTTCCCCGAAAGTAAGACATCCCCCAAAAATAAGACCTACTTACAGTTTTGCCTCTCGCTGAAATACGTATAAGGCATCCCCCTGAAAATAAGACCTAGCGCATCTTTGGGAGCAAAAATTAATATAAGACACTGTCTTATTTTCGGGGAAACAGGGTAAGACACTGTCTTATTTTCGGGGAAACAGGGTAAGACACTGTCTTATTTTCAGGGAAACAAGGTATAAGACGCTGTCTTATTTTCGGGGAAACAGGGTATGTGCATGGAAGTCAAGGTAAGTGTGTTCTGCCTCCAACAGGGGTTAAAGGGCAAAAATACACATTGAAAACCAGGCTATTTCCTGTGTACTTTTCTTGGCCTCATTACCTTAGATCTCTGGCCTGATCTTTTTTTGTTTTGTTTGTCTTCCTTTTCCCTTCCTTTATTTGTACCCACCTCTTAGACTGTGGTTTTGATCTACCTTCTCATTCTACTTTGCTTTCTGTTTACATCCAAGCCGTCAACGTAGAATAGTGGTGAAAGGTGTGGCTTCTGAGGCTGAATTACCTGGGTTCAAGTTCTAGGTTTGCTACGTGACTAGCTGGGGTGACCCCTTGTTCTTTGGTTCCCCCATCTGTTTTAGTTCATTATGGCTATATAACAAGCCGCCCCACAAATTAGCGGCTTGAGATAACCACAACCACATAGCTGCTTACATTCTGGCAAGTTGACCAGGGCTGGGCATGGATGGCTCATCTCTGTTCCATGGGGTGATGGCTGGGGAAGCTTGACGGTAACTGAAGAGGCCAAGGTGGCCTCATTCACATGCCTGGGGCCTCAGCTGGAGTGGGTGGAACTAAAGGGGGCTGAATCACCCCTCTTTCCACCTCTCCATGGTCTCTCATTATGCAAAAAACCAGCCCAAGCTTTTCAACATGGTGGCTGGGTCCCAAGAGGGGAAGGCTGGACTTGCCATGTCTTTTAAGGTGTAGGGCAGGAGTTACGTCGCATCACTCCAGCCACATTGTACTGGTCAAAGAGGGCCCCGAAGCCAGCCCAGACTCAAGGAAATGAGAAGCGGTGCCACCTTTCAGTGGGAGGAGTGGCACATGTGTCAGGGATGGGTGGCATTGTGGGAGGCTATTTTTGCCAACAGTCTACCACAGGGAGGTAATTGGGTGGTTGAGGTAGCTAGTTTATATGAGTATTATCCTGACCACAACTTCATGAGTTGTCAGGAGAAAAGTGTAGCAAGATATAGACTCTGGGATTCTGTTTTGAGATGAAATGCAGAATTGGACCAGGGTGTGAGTTCACTGACAGTGAACTCTCATTATAAGCCAACTGGATGTTCTAAAGTAAAAATTAAAACATCGACTATTTAGGTAACATTTGGTTTCCTTCAAAGACAGTGACTGCTAAGCTTTCAAAACAGCTCATTCCTCATAATCATCTGAAATACAATCTGATTTCCAAGAGGGTTAAAACAATTATTATTATAGGAATAATTTTGAAATGAGGTTAATTCACAGGAGTTTGTAGGGTTTCTTCTTCTTCTTCTTCTTCTTTTTGTACAAGGCTTACTGTAAACAATGTTCAGTGCTTTTGACAAAGCCTGTGTCATACCATGTTACATGTGTCACAACATGTTTCACATGTCATATCATGCTACACATGTCACAAATACACAGACCCAGTCAGTGCACTTGTGCCTGGGACCATGGCTGCCGATCTATCTGTATCACAACTTTGGAGGAGCCCTGAGTGATGAGATATACAGACTCATCCAAGATGGGGTCAGACAGGAAGGAGCCACCACAATCCGGTAAACTAAGCACATTGAATCCCCTGTCCTGCTACATAGATATGAAGAGACTCATTTTTTCCTTTTATGTGGAATCCTGTAAAGCTCTTCTCTGAAGCATTCATGTCTTACTCCTCAGCTCAGACCCAGAACTCAGTGCAGAGTTCTCGGCCACCTCTGTAAGAAAGTCAGATGCCCACCTGACTTACAGGAACTCAAGTGCACATAACAGGTGAGGCCCCCATTGCTTCACTCAGAAATAGGCAGTGGATAATTTAAGCCAGACATAAAGGCAAAACACAGAGGAAGAATGAATGATTTTCAATTTTCATTTATGTGGTAGATCACATTAATTGATTTGCACATATTGAACCAAGCATACATACCAGGAAAGAATTCCATTGATCGCAGTGTCTCATCTTTTTAATGTATTGCTGAATTTGGTTTGCTAATGTTTTACTGATAATGTTTGCATCTAGGTTCATTAGGGTATCGGCCTGTAGTTTTCTTTTTCTTTTCTGTAATGTCTTTGTCTAGTTTTAGAATCAGGGTAACGGTGGCCTCATATAATGAACCTGGTAGCCATCCCTCCTCTTGGATATAGGCATTCATTCATAGTCAACTGGAATTTATAAAACACCCACTGTATGTCCAACACATTTTCTAGGCTCTGGAGATATATTAGCAGAGAATGAGGCTGATGTAATCCTTGACCTCTGATCTTTATCTGGAGAAGAAGGCAGAAATTTAATAAATACATCTAACTAATCAAGAAACAAATTTTTAAGAGCACATAGTATCACAAATGAAAAGTTTAGGATATTTTGGAATATATACTAGGGATCCCAACTTGGTCCGGAGAGTCACAGAACCCTCCCTGAGAAAGTACATGTTGAAATTCAGTCAATCAAGAAATAATTACTGACTGTGTTTAGTTTCCAGGAACTTTCCCATAAATTAGGGCTAGAAAAGGAACAAGATAAGAGTAGAAAATACTTAGATGAATATAGTGGGGAAGAAAATCTCAGGCAAAGGAAACGGCATGTGTAGTGACTTGGAGAGAGTTCAGAGCATTCCAGGAATTGAAGTCAACATTGCTGAAGCCAAAAGAGAGAAGGAGCAGTAGAAGGATAGAAGGCTGGGGAGGGGTATAGGATTCAGATCATGCAAGTATTTATTGGCCATGTTAAGGTTTTGGGTCTTTACCCTCCAAGCAATAGAGGTCTTGTGGTGTATAAGCTAAGGAATGCCATCCATTCATTCATTTTCCTTCAATAGATGTTTTTTGAGCCTTTTAAATATTCTAAGCATTGGCTAGGTGCTAGGTTTAGAGCCGCAAATAAGATAAATGTGTCTGAGTCTACCAATTGCATCATGGTATTAGTTTTCCCTTCTTTGTTAATAAAATCCCTGGTTTTGGCTTGCCCTATTAAAAAATATAGACTACATTTCCCAGCCTCTCTTGCAGAAGACAATTTGGGTTAGGCCAATGAGGGTTAAGCTGAAGTATATTTATTTAAAGGAATGAGGACCTTGCTTTTTCTACCTAGTCTTTCTTCCTATAAACAGGAAGCCATGACTGAACCTCAAGTGGAAAGCCTGTGAAGGCAGAAGATTTAAAAGATTGAAAGAACTTGAGTCTCTTAAAAATCTTAGAGGGGGAAGCCGGGATGGCTCAGTGGGTTAAGTGCTCACTTTGCAGTGCTGGGGACCGAGGATCGAATCCCGGCCCCAGCCTGTGTGGACCCATGTGCTGAACTGGGGAGTTCCCCCATCTCAGTTCTCTCTCTGTCTCTGTATCTCTCTCTCTGTCTGTCAAAAACAATAAAAAATAAAATAAAATAAAATAAAATAGCTACAATTACAACTACCATACAAAATCCTTAAAAAAAAAAAAAAAAAAAAAAATCTTAGAACTACATTACTAGCCCTGAGCTGCTTACTTCTGGACCTTCTCTCTGGAAGAGAGAAATAAGTCCTTATCTTATTTAAGCCATTGTTAGTTTGAATTTTTTGTGACCAGTAGAGGAGGCTCATCTTCACGTGTGCAATAGATAAGATTCCATGGAGTTTACACTCTATTGTGGGGAAATGGGTCATAAACAAATGAAAGTCATATGGAGATAAGCACAGTAAAAAAATAAAATAATACTGCTGGATGGCTATGTTAGATTAAGGGTTCAAGAGGATCTTTTTGGAGAAGTCATAGTTAAGCTGTAGCATGACATTTTGTGAAAGATTGCTGGCAGAGGTGTTAACAAATGGGCTATGTGAAGGATCAATAGGATAGAAGGAAAGGTCTGATTTATGGTGGTTTTCTAAGATCGATGCCTACATACTGATTTAACTGCACAAAACATCCCCTAACATAAAAAGCCCATCCTCTAACAACACAAATACTCTTAACATATTAATACTTCAAATAGAAATCCAAAAGAACATCACCTCATTGAGCTTGCACCCCTATACTCCTAACATGTACCAAAGTATTTCTCTAGTCACCCAGCCATAGGGGTAGGCAGTCCTGAATCTGAACCAGTGACTAGAGTAAGTGCATTTGTGTTACATTGGATGACAGGCCTTGTGGTTCACAATCTTCATTTGCAAGTCATAGATTTTAGACAAACATAATGGCATTACCTCATGTTGAAACTGACTAACATTTGTAGAGGGTCTAATAGATACTTGGGAGGAGAAAGCAATAATTAGTGGGTGTTGCTTTCCTACAAGGAAGTTGTGCTTTTTCTCCCAGCAAAGATACTTTTCCCTCAACACTCTGAAATTAAGACTTGTTATAAAGCCAGAGGTCAGTTAGCATGTATGGGTCACTTCTCCTGTCTTGGTTTTCTCATTTTTGGAACACCACAACATGACTTTGTCTTATTCAATGGGACTGACAAAGATGCTCTTTTGATTGACTGGGAAACAGGTGTGGCAAAAGCCGTCTTGTTCTGTGGACAGAATGAAGCCAGTTACTACACTTCTCTCTTCTCTGAGACAACAATTTCTGTAAGAAGAACTTCAATAGCAGGACTTGGCAGGGGCATTTGGATGCCTGTTATGACTGTGGGTCTTGCCCATAACTGCTGACTTCTCTTAACTGCCATGAAAAAAGAATACCACATCCCACCTTTATGGTGTGTGATTCTTTCCATCAAGGTTAACATCATCACCTTGTGTTTACTTGAAAGGCATGAGGAGGTTCCTTGGAGCACAATGCTAAGAACCCCTGAACTTTGTTGAATAATGGTTTGCTTCTTGGAGAAGGGATTTGATGATCTCCTGGGAGAACCCTGGAGAACCCTCACAGTCAAAGACTCTTCTTTAAGTTCTAAGCTCTTTCTCTGATTCACTCATCTGGTGACCTTTGACCATTCTGATAATGACCCAGCCTACTCTCCATTCTCAGACACTCTGAGAACAGGATATCTTACTGTTTATACTCTAGTAGCTATTAGAAAGGCAGTAGCTATGAGTAATTATGAACATGGAAGTCAATCAATCATTATATCAGCTCATTCACTACAGCTTCTAATCTGCAAGAAGTCATGAAACCATGATTAAGCATGGATGGTGGAGTCAGATAAGCACAGGTTTAAGGACTTGCTCAGCCACTTTTAAGTGTGTGAACTTGAGCGAGGTCCTTCACTGAGTCTCAGTTTCCTTATCAAAGAAAAATGATAGAAGAATACCTTCCTCTGAGGTACTATGATGGTTCAATAAGGTCACATGTGGGGAACATTCAGCACATTGCCTGACAACTAGTAAATACTTAGTCCAAAGCAGCTTTTTAATTTATTTAAATTATTGTTTTTTCAAATTTATTTAAGTGATTAATAAATAATTTGCAACTGAGCTGGCTCTTTTTAAAAAGCACTCTGAACCATTTGGCTTGAAAGTCCACCTAAAGAGGGAATTAAAGAGAAAGTTATGTGCAGGCACCGAAGCTGTGACAGAATGCATGTAGGTGAGAAGCAAAAATGCCACTGTTTGGGAGGTGTGGCACATGCGGTGCTTCAGAAATCCTCCAAACAAGAAAACGTGGAAATGGAAATTTCTTGATGATTTCGAGAAGCATTATGTAATATTTTCTGCCTTCTTTCCCACCAGTGATGAAAAAGAAAGGAGGGGAGACCCTCCTTTTTTTCTAGTTATTTCTTCAGGAAAGAGAACCTTCTCTCCACCTGAAGGGTGGATCCTGATTTGTCTGAGCAAAAGTAGAATTTCCCTTCCCAATAAATTATTTTAGGAGTGAGCATAAAACCTAGTTCTGGCCATAACTAAATAACTAAATAAAAAAATAAAATAAAAAATTAGAGATTGGTTGGGGGTACTTTTCAGAAAGCAATTTTCCAGAAAGTTCTATTCTACTCTTTAGTTCAGGAAGAAGTAGTCTCTTTACTGCTAGATCTTCTTTCATTTAGACATGAAACCGCAGGGCAGCCATCTTGTGACCGTAAGAAGAGCCAACCTGAGGGAAAGGTCCTTTGTTGAGGATGGTTGAATCTAAAAAACCAGAGAAAGGCATTAGAAACATGGAGGCATGAGGGGCCCCCATTGATCTCTCCCCTTAAAATTACAACAAGTTTAACAACTATAATTCAACAAAGGAGTGTCTGTGCAATACACAGACATATCTGAGAGGTCCACACGGAAACATCTGAAGGTGGGTGGATCAGGTTGAACAGGGAAGAGGGAAGGGAGTGTGCAAGGTCGGGGCCGTGGAATTAGCCCAGAGCTCACTGTGGCCCTAGGAGAGGGGAGGATTCAGGCTACAGGTATACTGTCTGTGCATAGGCACTAATCTTATGGATCTTGGGTTCAGAGAGGACTTTATGAATTTGACCTCAAAGGCAAGAGAAGTAAAAGCAAAAATAAGAGAACGGGGCTATATCAAACTAAAAAGCTTTTGCACAGCAAAAGAAACCATCAACAAAACAAAGAGGCAACCAATCAAATTTGAGAAGTTATTTGCAAACAACACCTTTGATAAGGGGCTAATATCCAAAATACATATATAAAGAACTCATACAACTCAACAGCAAAAAACAAGCAGTCCAATTAAAAAATGGGCTGAAGACCTAAACAGGCACGTCTGCTAAGAAGACATATAAACAGTCAATAGATATATGAAAAAACGTTCAACTTCACTAGCCATTAGGGAGATGCAAATTAAAACCACAATGAGCTACCACCTCACACCTGTTAGAATGGGTATCGTTAACAAGACAAGGAACAACAAGTGCTGGAGAGGCTGTGGACAAAAAGGAACCCTCATGCACTGCTGGTGGGAATGTAGACTGGGACAGCCACTATGAAACACAGTATGGAGATTCCTCAAAAACTTAAGACTAGAATTATCATATAACCTAGCAATTCCTCTTCTGTGTGTCTAACAAAAAAATATCTGAAAACATCTATCTATAAAGACATATGTACCCCCGTGTTTACTGCAGCAGTATTCGTGGTGGCCAAGTCACGGAAACAACTAGCATCCTTCCATCGTGGACTGGACAAAGCTGCGGTTCATGTACACAATGGACTGTTCTTACTTATTCTTACTCGGCCGCAAGAAAAGATGCAGTACTGCCATTTGTGACAAAGGGGGTGGATCTTGATATATCATGCTAAGCGAAATAAGTCAGAAGGACAAAGTTGAGACCCACATGGCTTCACTCATTTGTGGGACAGAAAACTGGAAGCAACACATGAGCAAGACAAAGAAACAGAAACTCAAAGACACAGATGACCATTTAGTGTTTACCAGGTGGTGATGGGGAGGGAGGTGGTAGAAGAGGAAAAGGGGGTCAAATATGTGGTGATGGAGGAGCTGACTGGGTGGTGAGCACACAATGCAACACACAGACGGTGTATGTTGTATGTTTCAAGTGTATGAATGTACACTTGAAACCTATATACTCTTACGAACTAATGTCACCCCAATAAATGTAATAAAAATGAGAGAGAAAACAATTCCTAGTGCACATGCTGAGTGAGTCTCCTGAAATCTGCTTCACAGGAAACTTGGGTTCTGACATCACACGCATGTGAATTCTGCTCTTCCAGTGTTCAAAATATAAAACTTGAGTTTTGTTATTTTCAGTTATTGTCTGCTTGAGGGCTGATCATAGAAATGATGTATTCTCTTCATGAGGCGAATTAGCCAAGGGACACGAGCATGTCTTCTCGTAAATTAGTGATGGCTTAGAAAGAACAAAGTATCCATAGCCTGAGTACCTGGATCACGTGTATAGAATAAAGTGATGCAGAAGTTATATGGGATATATTTACATCATTGATACCTTTAGCAAGTGTGAGATCTGATCACAGGTCTACACTAAGAAGGGAGCATACTGTTGAGGTATTCCATGCTTTGATTCCTTTTTGTTTTATCTCTGTGATTCACCTGAAGACAAATTCACACTGATTTTCATTCCAGGGTAACTTAAGGAGAACAACCCAGAGGGGATAATTTACTCCTCTCTCTTTTTTTTTTTTTTTTTTTTTTTTTTTTTTTTTTTTTTTTTTTTTTTTTTTTTTTTT
>PVKE010008437.1:0-47719 GCA_004027555.1 Craseonycteris thonglongyai | reverse complement strand
GAGAGAGAGAGAGAGAGAGAGAGAGAGAGAGATACAGAGATACAGAGATACAGAGACAGAGAGAGAACTGAACTGGGGGAACTCCCCAGTTCAGCATATGGGTCCACACGGGCCAGGGCCAAGGCCAAGGCCAGGATTTGATCCTCGGTCCCCAGCACTACAAAGTGAGCGGTTAACCCACTGAGACATCCTGGCTTCCCCCATACCTTTTCTTTAGGTAGGCAAGGTGGATTTTTATCCTCACCTCATAGAAGAGGAAACTGATGTGTGAGGAATCTGAAGGGATTAGAAATGGGTTGGCCTGGTAAAGAAGACGGGAGGGAACAGGCAGAGGGCACGGCATGTGCAAAAGCCTGTGGGGAGGAGGCTTTTGCGTGTGTGTGCCAAGCTCACTGGCTATGGTTTGGTACCTGTGTCTTCCCAATTGTATCTTACAGTCAAGCTCAGCCTGAGCCACAAGGCCAGGGATAGTCACTCGCCTTTGCTTCCTTAGTGGAATGACCTTTTTGGGTGGCCATGTTGTGATAGCTGAGGTGGAAATGGCTTCTGAGGCTTCTGTTATCCTCTAGTCAAAATGTTAGGCTCTGTCTGTGCAAACTCTTCCTGGCCTCAGCAGGGCTGGGGCCCAGGGCCACTTCTGCAGGGCATTTCCGTGAGAGATTGGGGCCTGAGATTGTGTTCTGGGCCCATCGGCCCCACCAGTGAGCCCCCATACTCGTGTGGCAGGAAATACCTGGTTCCTGTGATAAGGGGCTTGGCCTACCCCTTCTTCCTGAGGGGGGCTGTTGGGGGGTGGGGGGGTGGGTCAGATTTCATCATCGTGAGGGCAGGAGTAGAGGGAGGGAACCTGTGGTAATCCCAGGCACTCTGAGAATTCCTGGAGCTGACAGCAGGCAGTTTACGGTAGCTCTCCCAAGGCTGGTCTGGAAGAACTGCTTGTTTTCAGAGGAAGGACAGACTGGAGTGGCAACCCTGTATCATTTCCCAAACCGCTGCTTTCTGGGCCCCTGAGAGATTCATAGGTGACGTGCCCAGGGGAAAAGAAAGACAGGCTCTGGCTCTGTCTGACCTTGATGGCTGCGCTTGTCACCTTGACCCTCCCATGCACCTTTCCAGCTCTCCCTCCTGCCTTCTCTTATCTCATCTGTTATAAGTTCCATCCTCCTGCAGGAAACAAGTGTGAGAGGCATCCTGCTATCCTCCCTCTTTCTCCACAGCCACTCAGTTACCAGGTCATGTTGATTTCACCTACTTTTATTTAGCACATTGCAGTTCTTGGTCTTCCCCAGGCCAACCAACCCGTTTCCCTTGGGTCTGGGTACACACTGCCTGAGTGATCCAGCATGCATGCCTGGTCCTGCCATTCTTGTCGAGAGCTTTCTGGGGCTTGTCCTTGCAAGTTCAGCTCCATAGCAGCCCCGGGTCCTTGATTCCTCTTCTACCCAGCTGGGACTTGTACCCTGAATTCCAGCCCCCTCTGTCTGCCAGGCTGCTTCACACCGCTGCCTCTGCCCCTTGACTCTGCCCAGAAAGCCCTCCTTTCTTATCCCCCTGCCCCATTATGATATATTCCCGGAGACAAAGACACTAGGTCTGTGTCCCGCGTGCCCAGCACAGCGCCTGTGCACAGTGCCGTCAGGGCCGTCACTGGCAAAGAGGAGGCGGCACCAGAGAGAGGGACAGAAGGACTGAAGGAGCAGGTGAAACAGGTCAGGTAGCAGTGCTCACCCTTTTTTAAGACTGGCCTGGGATACCCAGGTGAGGCAGTGCCTGCCTGCTTCATGCCTCCAGCATGATGGTGAGGAGTGTGTGTGCTGCCTGGATCAGTGCCTGGCAGGGCCCATTCCAGAAATTTCAGTCTCCTGGGATTGAGGCAAAGATGAGGCTGCTTCAGCCCCAAGGGGTCAGACTTGTCCTCAGAGGACCCAGCAGTGAGTTGAGAGGTGCTGTCCTGGGCAGTGGTTTCACCATTGCAGATTCCCAATCCCTCTGGACCGTGAACACGGAGCCATCTCCCCAGAGTGGTACTGTAAGGACACACATGTGATGCTTTGTGTGACATTTCAGGTGGCCCACACAACCCTAGAGGGTCACCTGTGGAGGCCAGGTTCTGACCTCTGGTGTCAGGTTGAGCTCCCTTGCTCTCTGCATGTCTTGCCTGGAAAGGGGATGAGGAATCCTTTTGCCCATGGATGGGGAGCTGAACTGAGTCAGGGAGGGCTGATTGTGTGGCCAGGTGCTGGCCTCTGGAGTAAGTCCAGGGCAGTGTGTCAGTGCTGTCCCAAAGGCTGAACTGGCTGGCCAGGTTAGGAGTTAGAGACCTCAGATGAGCAAGTGCAGCAAGGACTACCTCGGCCCATCCCTGGCTCCTTCCTCGGAGTTTGGATTGTCAGAGCAGATGGCACTGTGGGGCTGGGAGGTTGGCCTTTGGACCCGCCTCCCAGGAGGACCCGTATTGCCCTTCCTCCCTTTGGCTTTGTGTCCTGAGCACCCCACACCCTGAGCACAGGGGCCTCTGGATGCTCCCATTTGCCAAGTCTTTGAACTTGGGGTTGGCATTGAAGCAGGGGAGAGAGATCCGTTTTGGTTGGGTCCCGCACAAGCCTGCTAGCTCCTTACCCAGGATCTCCTTGAGGGTGAGACTGTGATCCAGCTCTGGTGTATTATTAACAAGTGCCGCGGAAGGGTAGGGAGGCAGTGTGGCCGATTTGGGCTGCCACCTGACACCTTTCAGGGCACTTTTCTGCAGTGGCCCCTGGCTTGTGCTTCTTTTGTACTTGCTCAGGTGGGGCAGTCAGGAATGTCAGCTTTGTGGGTGGGACAACCACTCAGCCCCCATCTGTCACCTGGTGTCACTTGGTGAGGTAGGCACTAATGATATGTGTGCTTGTGATATGCCAGGCCTGCTTTATGTCCATTATCTTACTTGTTGCTCTAGCTGGGCTGAGCAAGGCTTGGGAATCCTGCAGCCCCTGTGATGTAAGGGGCTGTTATTACGCTGTCCTTTAGATGAGGGAACTGAGCTCAAAAAGGTTCAAATTGGGATTTGAACCCAAATTCTGCATATGCAAAGCCCATGCTACCTTATGTTGCAAATTCAGGTACCTGCTGGGCAGGTGTTGTGAATGGGTGAAGTGGGCCAAAAAAGAAAGGGACCTAGGTTTCAGACTATAGCCAGTGGTTGCCCTGCAGGGCAGTAGACAGTATTGCTAGCTCTCCCGACTGCTCCTGGGAAGACAGAAATCCTGACTTTCATGTGAAATTGCTTGATTTCTTAAGACTAATTTCGATTTCTTAAAAAGCATAAACACATCTACACGATGGATGGAGTTAAGCCTGAAGGCCTCAGGCTGGTGACCTGTGCCACATTGTCTGTTGCCTCCCTCCCTCCCCCTCCCCCTGGCCCTGCTGCCTTTAGTATCCCTTCTGGAAGAAGAATCAGAGTTCACTGCTGAAAGAAATCTTGGAAGATTTATCTGGGCCAACCCTTAGCCATTTACAATTCCTGTTTTACCAAAAAGATAGGTAGGAGTGGAAAGTTAAGGAACTGTAGAGTCGGGCAGAAGAGAGGACAAAATGTGCACCTGGCCATCCATGCTCACGTACCGAGCAGTCTGGGCTCAGCCACCAGCAGTCCTGCTATCTGCCACTCCACACTGAGCTGCCCTGGGCTCTGAGGGTGGCATGGCCACTCTTTGTGCCTGTGTTTTGAAATTTGTCCCTCTCAGTTGGAAACAGGACTTATTGTTCATAGCTAGTGAGGTTTGACTCTTCTCATCCCAGCTCCTACCTCACCTAGGTGTGGGGTAAGGTAGTGGAGTGGGGCCAGGCACCCCCTTTACTTGCAGGCAACCCCTCAGTGCCCACAGAGGAAGACATGAGTTTGGGTCAAGGAAGGGCGAATGCAGACAGAGACCTCCACTTTTGAAAAGGAGAGAGAAGTGGTGTCAGAGAGGACAGTGGCTGGTGGCACTTGATCAGCTCCCTGAGTTCCTTGGGGACCACTTCCTGCTGGATGTAGAGATGGACAGGAGGAGAGGCAGCTGGTAGTGTTGTCCAGATGAGAGGTGGCCAAGTTAACCACAAGGCTCCATGATTTTTCGTCCAGTTGTTTGTGGACAGAGCGCAGGATTTCTAGTCCCGCCCATTCTTGGGAAGTTTAGACCAGGAGTGTTTGGGGCAGCTGTACCCCTCAGCGCAAAGCACACCTCTGGGCACAAAACGTGTGAGTGAGGAGCGATGGGGTTCAGTGCTCCTGAGTTATGCTGTTCTGCCTCCCACCCAGGTGGCCCTTCTCCTTGGTCCCCAGAGTGAGAAAGTCTTCCATGCAGACACTGCAGAACCTAGTGTCCAGTGGAAGTCACCCAAATCTCTCCCTTAGAGCGCTGCTTCTATTAGAAGTCAGGCCCCATAGTTTAAAATCCAACTTCCAAATAGACTTTTGGAACACTCCATGTGTGTCCTTTTGGGACTTCCTATGTGATGTTTTTGGCAGTGGCTGGGCACTGCTCTTGCCATCTGTCCTGGTTCTGCTGGGGTGGATTCCCAGAGCCCTACAGTGTCTCCTCCAATAAAATCCAAGTCAGGACTGAGGTGGATACGTCCCCCTCTCCCATCTCTCCCATCTATTGGTGTAAATAGCTGAGCACAGTGGAGGGAGGCCAGCCACGCCATGCCACACCAAGCTAGAGCCTGGGGACCCTTTCTAACTCAAGAGCCCTGGGGCACAGAGCACTGATTCAGTTCTCCCATGAGGCTTGCCATCTGCTTGACTCTCTGCCTTAGCTCTGGAATTAGTGGGCTTCTTGCAGGTGGACTACAGGGTCTTATTGTGGTTCTATTCTCACCCTATCCTCCTCTGTACCTTGGTGTCCCTACATGTGAGCCCTGCCAGCGAGACTGGCAGCTCTGAAGTCTCCTTGGATGATTTTTGTTTCAGGAAAGTCTGTCTTTTCCCTCCCTGTCCAGGAAGAGGCTGGTTTCCCAGTGCAGAGAGTAGACAAGGATCCGGAGAAATCTATGCCCCCAGGACAGTGGCTGGAGCATCCTTCCTGTGTAGATGAGTGACACCATGCCCCTGGGGCCTCCAGTCAGGCCTGCCCAGCTGCCTGCCAGCATGAGGCGCTGGGGAAGAACTGAGATAAGGCTTGAGACTCCTGTGTACATGATGGGCCCTCCCTAGACCATCCCCTTATTCAGGAGGTTCCGACAGTGAGCCATGACGCCAACTGTCAAGTGACCCCAGAACCCTGTCTTGTCCAGAACTGAGCAGTTGGCATCCAAGAGTGTGAGACCAAGAAAGATTGTGTAGATGCCTCTGCTGAAGTGAAAATGTCACTGAGAGTCACTGGCCCTGGCTCTTTTCCTTTCCCATCGGCCCCTTCTCAGAGCTCTTGACCATCTCAGGTGGTGGTTCCAACCTGTGTTCCGCAGTGACATACTACAGGTGACACTCATGGCAGATGAGGATGGTGTGCTGCCCATGCTCCTCCTTGAGGGCTCACCTGACCTTCTGTGTACTTCCTAGCTCCTCCTTTCACTCGAGAAAACACGAAAGCACACGTGGGTGGTGCTGGTGCTCATGGGGTGAACGTGCTTCAGTCTAGTTTCTAAAATTAAAGCAAATGAGTTACACATGTCAGTACTTTGTGATTGTTAGCCAAGGGCTGGTGGTAGCATAGCTCACGGCTGAGTGATTGCACATCAGGCGTGAGATTCTTTGTCCCTTGGCTGTTTGGTACTTTCAGTGGAGCCCTGACCACCTGTCTGCCTCCTGATGGTCCTCCTGCCTCCTTTGCCTGTTTCCGAAGCTGCTAAAGGAGCCACGGGTCTGTTGGTGGCCAGGCCCCTGTCGTCCAGATGAGAAGACTGCCTGGCAGTAAGTGAGGGTAGAGGTCAGTGCCTGAGCAGCCCTGTCTTGCATCATGCAATTCAGATGAGGCGCTGGCCGTATGGCAAAGGAGCGACACGCTCATGCGAGCTGACCCGTACAGCAGCAGTTTAGCCTTGAATGTGGAGCTCCAGCTTCCTCTGCGTTCTTGAGCTACCTGTGCCACCACTAGGGGCTTGTCAGTGGGTCAGGACCCTGGCTCAGGCCAAAGGTGAAGAAGAGAGGGAGGGGGAAAGGGAAGGGAGACAGAACAAGGGCACAGAAGCAGTGGTAGAACAGCACCCCAGCGGTCAGCCTTCTTGCTTGAGAGCTTCCGGGACTTGTGCTTTGAAAACTGGACAGTGGTGACAAGCAGAATAAGAGACAGCTCCTGACAGCCTCTCCCAGTGTGGAGACCGTGGAAAGACCTTGAATGAGTTCTCAGCCAGGCAGAGCTGTCCTCCAGCGGACTCCACCTGCCTGCAGAGCGCACTCACTGGATCCCTGAGCCTCCTTGTCCTTATCTGTGAAGTGGGGTTGTGAGGCCACGATCCTAGTGGATGCTCAATAAGGACTATTCTGTTCTTACCTTCCCCCGACTGAACTTTCTGGCCATGCAACCCTGTCTTTACGTAGGTCCCTTCATAGCGCCCTGCTGGGCTTGGAGCCTCAGTGGCAGGAGTAGAGGCTGCTCTCCTGGGTTTGCTCCTCTAAGAGGTCAGAGTCTGGGAGCTTCTGTGAAGCTTGGGCAGCTCCTTCTATTGTCCCAGTTCCATATTCAAGGCCATAGAACTCTCAGACAACTGTGACTTCCCAGCAGGCAGTAGAGTTGGGAGTGGGGGTGTGCTGGAGCCCTGACTCTCTCTTACCTCTGTCCTTGCTAGGGAGTGAGTTGGAGGCTTCTGGGTTCAGCTGATGTTCTCCAAGGAGGACTTGGAATGAACCTGAGGCAAGGAGGGGTGAGGTCAGTGGTTTGCTCAGCAAGGAGGCCTGAGTTAGTGGCAGGCCTGTCACAGCTCCCCAGATTCCTGGCCACAGTCCCTGGCTCCCCCTCCTCCCCCTCCTGTTCTTAAGGGAGATAAAAATCAGTGGTGTGGATTTATTTACCCAGTGTCTCCTCTGTGTCACAGTGGGAGGCAGGGGAGGCTCTCCCTAGCCTTCATGGTGGCTTTTGCACACTTTTCATTGATTACTCACTGCGTGCACTATGAGGTGTCTGCTTCACTACTCAGAGGGCTGGTTCTTTCCACCCTGCTGCGCTGCCATGCATCCTGGAGTGCTGTGTTAACTGTCCCCGCTCCCGGGGTCACTTCAGCAGCCAAATCTGTGGTATGGACAGGGGTGGCTTTATGTGTGGACAGTGGTGGCTTTGTGGTGCTGCTTAAACTTGTTCACTAAAGTCCCCAGTGCATGTGCAAAAAAGTCTCTTTGAAGCCTCACTTCTTACCTTACAATTCATTTGTATTTTACATTTGACTCCACCCCCTTGCTTGTTTTAATTTAACAATTAAATTAACCTTGCTTGTTTTAATTTAAGGCAATGGTTTAAGTTACTTTCCCCTAAGTAAATCTGATCCTCAGAGAAGATGTTCTGGGTTTATCCTGAGGTAGTTTATGTGCCTCTGGCCTTCATCTGTCCCCTTGGGGTATGAATAGCCCCATAGGAGGTGTGGGGGAGCACATTCAGTATTATGAGTAAAGGCACATGGCTGGGAAAGGGAAGAAAGAGGGGGCCCAATTTGGTTGGAGACTCAGGTTGTAGGGGGACTGAGGAAGAGGTAGAGGCTAGATTGGGTCCATATCCTGAGAAACTCAAGACCAGGGGTTCTGATCTTATCCCTTAGGCAGAGAGCGTGGTGGAGGCTGAGTAGTGTGACTCCTTCTTGCTTGGCTCACATCCATTCACTGTATGAGAGGCCGTGAGGGTGGGTGCTCATGCTGGGGGCCCAGCGAGGGGAAGACTGTGTCTGTCCACAGAGGGCGTGCAGTCTAGGGGGAGAGGCGAGAGTGATGTGTGGACCTACACAGAAATGGTGGGGTTCCAGGACATTCAAACTGCTGGCGTCTGCTTAAAGGGTTGGAGTGGGAGACCCCAGAGCAGGGTCCTGCAGGCAAGTTTGAGAAAGGGCTGAACACGAATTCAGATGCCATTTGAAGTTGTTGTGTGCCTGCAATGAAAAAAAAAGGGAGGAAAGTAACCGGGAGAGGTCTGTGAA
Source organism: Craseonycteris thonglongyai (assembly GCA_004027555.1). Lineage (NCBI taxonomy): Eukaryota > Metazoa > Chordata > Mammalia > Chiroptera > Craseonycteridae > Craseonycteris > Craseonycteris thonglongyai. Next base: position 39,634 of record PVKE010008437.1, on the reverse strand, counting down.
AGAAGAATTGATGTGACTTGGTGACCAGTGAAATGTGGGAGCTAAAAGAGGTGCGATAGGAGAATGGGGAAAGGCAGGCAAGAGAGCGGAGTGAGGGAAATGACCCGGCTGCCTGAGGCCAGGAAGCACTGGCCTGTTCTGTGGCCACCTTGGGCTGTGTTCATTGGTCAGAACCTAACTGGCAGAGTGGGGAACCAGTGCTGTGAAATCCACAAACATTATGGAAGGGCTGCAGCTCATTCCCGGGACAGGCAAACTTTTGAACTTTCTGTTTGGGTCTCTGTAGGGTGGATGACTCACTTCTGAGCCCCTCCTAACCTCTGTTGGTGATTAGCAGGGGTGAGAGGCCCAGGGAGCCGCCCTGCTCTGCAACAGACCGAGGACTTGCCTCAAAGAGCCTAGATTGCAGAAGTGGATTACTGGATGGATTTGCAAGAGCTGAGAAAATTTCCAGCACATGAGCCTCCTGGGTTCCAGGCTGTCTATCTTTTTGTGTATAAATCTGTGCTTTACCCATTGAAGGAACGGGGGATGGGCCTAGAGACTGGGCCCTAGACTTGACTTTAAAAAAAAGTCTGGGGGAAGCCGGGATGGCTCAGTGGGTTAAGCGCTCACTTTGCAGCGCCGGGGACCAAGGATCGAATCCCGGCCCCAGCCCGTGCGGAACCATATGCTGAACTGGGAGCTCCCCCAGTTCGGTTCTCTCTCTGTCTCTGTATCTCTCTCTCTCTCACTCTCAAAAAAAAAAACATTAAAAAATAAATAAATAAATATTAAAAAAAAAAAAAAAAGTCTGGAGTCAGAAACAAAAGAAAACAAAACAAAACAAAATCGAGTCTCAGGGTGACCTGGAGAGGTGGATGAAATCTGACCAATGAAATGCGTCCGCAGTGTCCAGGGCTGGGTCGGGGCTCAGCCTGTTGATCCTGGACAGAGGGATGAGTTACTGACAATAGAAAGGAGACGCTGCTGTCCGGCCAGTCTGGACCTGCCCCTGTGCCGGTGGGGGGCTGGAGGTGTGCAGAGTAAACCCGTGTAGCTCCTCCCCCTGCTGTTGCTTAAGCCCCTGGAGCCCCACCAGATGGGGGAGCCTCATCAGTGGGGGCCCTGGGTGGGTGCCTGGTGCAGATGGGGCCTGGTGCGGTTGGGCTTCTGCTTGGTGCTCAGGGTGACCTCCGCAGTTGCCTTTCTGCCCTTATTTTCTCGAGTCTCTGGTTACTTCTGCTCTCTGACCTTGGGCACAAGCCAGGCACCCAATAAAGAGAGCAAACCTGCGGGCACACTCACACAGTGTCAGCCCTGCATCAAGGGCTCCTCCGCAGACAGGAAACCACCCTCCCACGGCCTGTGGGAAGACCAGGGAACAAGCGGGCCACCTTCCACCCGTCCTGGCAGCAGATGGGAAGGCTCGGCCTTCTCCCCTGGTTTCCTGTGTGTCACCTCAGCCCACACTTCCTTCAGGGCCGTGAGAGTAGAATGGCAGTTCCTGTTGAGTGAGGCGTGAGTCAGCCAAGGAGAATGGTGGCTGAGTCTTCATAGCCTCTGGGCACAGTTATTAAATATTTAGGTGACACTACAGTATTGATCAGTTCTCATCCAGCCCCTTGGGGAGAGCGGTTCGTGTGTGGGAGTCAGATAATAGCAATGTCTTGGATTTAGACAGACTCTGAAGAGCTCAAAGTTGCTATGTAAAGATCAGTTGAAATGGTATTCTCTCCTCAGAGCTTTCTACCAGGAATGGGTTCTGCCCACTTTACAGGTAGAGAAGACAACCCAGGAGGTCCTCCCGGCTGCCACTCAGACTGCCTTTTTGTCTGCTCCCTGCTCCTCCCTCTTTCTCCTACCTCATGGTCCTTCTGTCAGTCAGCCATTCATTCTAGCTGCTTGGGGATATGGTATTGAGCAAGGCAAGGCCCCTGCTCTCTAGAGCTGAATTCTTGGAGAGGAGACAGTCCGTTGACAAGGACCCAAATTGGCAGGAAAGGTCCCTCCAGGAGATTGAGTTCCTAGTCAGTGTCCAGGCCCCAGGTCCCCAGGCTGTGTGGGGACAGCAGATCTGGCCTAATTGTGGATTGGCCCTTACTGGTCACAGATCTGCCTTTCCTCCAAGGACAGTTATCAGGATAAATATACCCAGCTCCCCATTCCTGGGGAGTTACTCACTGAGCAAAAGTACCCCACTGCTACGGATTAGATTACCTCTGCTCTAACTGCTCCTGTGCTCTAGGTTGGGGGAGGGGGAGACCTGTCTTTCGTTCCGCTCTCCTTCCTAATCTGGAAGAGTTTCAGCAAAGGGGCTGAGATGAGACCATCCGCAGGCACTGGTCCTGCTGTTTACATAGCTCCTTCCTTAGGAAGGGCCCAGCCCCTCTCACTGCTTGTGTCCCTGAGCTCAGGCAGCAATAAGGAAGAAGGTGGGCAGCTTCTCCTGTGACACCAAGGCCACCAAGGCCCAGCCGGTGCTCAGCAGGGGGTCCCAAACCTCCTGCTCCTGAGTTCTGAGCCTAGCAGAATGGGCAGGCCGTTAAGGCTGAGCCTCCGAGACGTGGGGCAGGGACTTGCTGAGCTGGTGCTGTTCTAAGAGTCGGGGTCTTGTATTAAATGGCAGGGATGGACAGCTGGCACTGGGCTATTGAGAAGCCCCTTGCTGCCTGTCCTGGAGCTCTCAGAGAGCTTGTTTGCTGCTCCTCCCTTCTGCTTGTCAGCTCCAAGGCAACTGCCTTCCTCTGCATGGGGCGGTGAGAGCCAAGTTAAACTGGCCTACAGAAAGAAGATGAGTGAGCAGTTATTGAAAATACCTTGGGGAAGCTGGGATGGCTCAGTGGGTTAAGCACTTGCTTTGCAGCCTTCGGGACTAAGGATCAAATCCCAGCCCTGGCCCGTGTGGACCCATATGCTGAACTGGGGAGTGCCCCTAGTTCAATTCTCACCGGGGTGAGACTCCGGCCCAGTTCCTGCCCTGTGCAGCCCCGCGCCCACCTGTGGAATGAAACTATGTAGAAAAACCGATGATGTGCAACTATGGAGACTGCTCTGGGCCCGCCTCCTTCTCTCTGTCTCTGTCTCTCTCTTTCTCTCTGTCAAAAACAATAAAAATAAATCTTTAAAAAAAAATAATAAAATTAAGAGAAAGAAAATACCTTGTTCTCACTGTGGGCCTTGGCCTGACAAGGTGGGTCTTCCTGATGCCAGAGGCCTCCATCTCTCCTAGTTCTGCTGGGGCTGCCAGGTGCAGGCGTGATGAGGGGCCCAGCACCGAGGCGGGCATGGCAGTGTAGACTTTGGGACTGGGTGATGCTGGGGAGGCTTCTCTGGGGCGACTTTGTTTTCCCCAGAGGGATGCCTCAGACTGCTGATCCAGGATTGCAGCATCCTTTGTCCCCAGGAGTGGGATGGAATGGGGAGGCGCTTTCTCTTTCCCTTCCATGGCTGACCATCTCTCTGGGAGGGAGTTCCCATTTGCCTGCATACTAAGCATGTGCTCTGTTCCAGGGACTGTGCTAAGCAAGCACTGTATATCCATTTCCTTGTGTAATCCTTATTCCTGTGAGTAAGGGGATGGAGTTCCCACTGGACAGACAAGGAAACTGAGGCAGAGCAGTGAAGCAGACTGGCCAAGCCACTGAGCAGTCTTTGTGACTCAGAATCCCCCTGTGTGAGTTCTAACAGCTAGTGTGCTCAGAGCCTAGGAGGAGAAAAGGGCTCTGGGTCCTTCTGCCCACCTCCCTACCATATACACTTGAGAGATCCTGGATGGGCCTGGATCTCACTCTCTTGGCATCTGTTCAGCTCTAGGCCTCTGGTCTTGACAATCTTTATCTCATACTCAGAAGTGGCTGGGGCTTGGGTAGGAGGAAGAAGCCAGTCTTGTGAAAGAGCTCTGACTTTTCTTTTTATACTCTGGTTGCGGCTGGTGGTGGAAAGGTTTCAGTGATCCTCTTTAACTTACTGGCTGCCACATGTCAGTGTGTCAGTTGGGTCCCCAGAGCCACAATCTGGGAAGGCATTCCCTACCTGGGGGGATGCAGGCTGGGCCAGCTGCTGCATTAGCCCTGGAATGTGGACAGACTGGTCCCTTAGTCCCCTCCCTCCAGGGGCAGCAGGACTCCTGTGTCTTAACCTCCTCCCACCCTGTTCTCAGGCTTGCACTACGTGGCTCAGTGGCTGGGGCCCCCGGGGGGAGGCCTCTTCATCTCTGCCTGACCCCAGTGCACCTTCCTGCCCAGGCACCTGCCCTGGGGCGGCCTCTGAGCGTCCCAGGCACGACCATGGGATGGGAATGGAGTACCTGCTGGTGGTGTGTCTTCAGAGGAGGCACTGACTAGGGCGTGCGTCCTGTGGGTTTCCGGAGCCCCGTGGGCTGTCATTCTTGGGTTGCCCCTGTTGGGTTGCCCCTTCAAATGATAGTAGTGTTCCAGGCACGGGATGGAGGCTTGGCACCCAGGTGGTCTTGTGCTCCTCCTTGTGCCTGCTCAGTTCTTCCAGCTCATTGGAGTTTCCTGGCATTGAAGTGTACCCAGTGCATCTGTGGCAGTGGGGCTCCCAGGTCTTCACTGGCCCAAAATTCTGTGATTGCCTGAGGTTACCTTCGGTTACTCCCCTGGGCAGGGAGCCGGCTGGCCAATGGCGCCCTCTGGTGGGACTCTGCGGAAGGTTTACACCCCTTAGTCGCCAGGGCATAGCTGGTGGCCTTTGCACCTGGTGGACTGGATAGAGACTTCTCACTCAGTGTCCCCATCTCTCTTGGCCCCTATTTGGAGAGGAGAACCCCTCTCTCCACATACACATTGGCTGGAAGTGCCAGAGCCTGATTCACCTGGTCCAGAGACGCAAAAAGCTTTCAGAGTCCAGGGTGGTTTCCTCCAGAAAGGGGCTTGGAAGCCCCAGTTTCCTTCTACAGGGTGACTGGGGCAGTCCTGGTGGCTCTGACTTGCTCAGGTGGTCTCAGGCCTGGAGAGATGCTGAGGAAGTGTGAAGCCTTCCTTGGCCTGAATGAGCAAGCCCTGACTGCTTCTGGGTTCCAGTGGGCCCCATATTCTCTGGCAGCTTTGGGGTATGAATAGGACTCCTTGAGCCTGCCCCTAGGGTATTTAGAGCTGGGTGCAAGGAAATGACTGTAGCTGGAAACTGCAGAACTTCTCCCCATGGGGCACTGCCTGCAGGTGGACTCCTGTGAGCAGGCTTCCCTCTGCTACCTGTTTACTCCAGCAGGGGTTCCCTGAGCTTGCAAGGAGACTGGCCCGTGACCATTGTGCAGCCTGTGGGAAGATAGCAGGCTTCTGCAATCATAGGAAGCCACCATAACGGTCATTGTACTCCATGGCTACTTCCTATATTCCTGGTTGTCTTCCCTGAGGCGGTTGGGGGTGGGGGGAGAGAGACCAATCCCTGTACAGTCACTGACCAGAGACTCAGGGTGGAGAAAGAGAAGGAAGCTACTGGATTTCTCTCTCTCACTCAGAAGTTTGGAGAATGGCGTGCCTTGTCCCTGACATCTACATGTTTTACTCTGAGTGTTACTTTGTTACTTTGCTTTTCCCTTTAAGGCCATTTTTTTTTTCATGTCTTGCTCTGATTCTCCCCAAAGAAGACTTAAGAGAAGTTAGTACTTTGCGTCTCACTCTGATCTCCTTGGAGGAAGATCTTTTTCTGAATTTCACAGAGCAAATAAGATCTGATGTTTGCAGTTTCCCATGTGCACTATAGCATCTGCTATCCCCTGTAAACCACCCCAGTTGACTGAGGAAACTGAGGCTCAGGGAAGCTAAGTGATTTGCTGCGTGGCCATGAATAATGGAGAGAGCAGCTGGGACTTGAACTTAGCTCTGGCTCAACTCCAGAACTTGAGATGTTTTGTCTCTGTATTCCAGGACTGCGCCTGCTGACCAACAGATGTATATATCCGTGTAGAAAAGAGCCTGTTGAAATCATAAACCAGAAGCCAGTCCATAAACCAATCAGCCAGCTTTAGAGTCTGGTCCTGAGTGGCGGGGGGAGGGTGCTCAATGCAGAGGGCCATGGTGTCCCTGACTCAGAAGTTTTGACAGGGAAAGTTAACTATCTTCTGTTGAGTGTTTGGAGACCAAGAGACTCAAGTTCAGATCCCAGGTGTGTCACTTCAACCATCTTTGGCAGTGTGGGGTGTGGCTCCACCTCGAAACCTCAGTTTTACCACCTGTGACAGAGGTGACCGGGTGAAGCTTCTGGCACATGGAAGCTGTTTCTTTTACCCCTATGGGGTTGCACTTGTTGCCCACCCTGGGAGCCTAGCTGGCTCTGCCCATGGTGGAGAAGGAGAGACCCTGCCCTCACTGGATTGGGCCCAGAGGAAATGGGGACTGTGCATGAAGCCAGGGCAGCAGGTGTGGCCACGCAGAGGTCACTGGGATTGGCCTTGGACACTGGTTCCTTTTCCGCTGTTACCTAGACACACACTGACTCCCTCTAGTTCCGGTTTGTTTAGAGACAGGAAGCCAGGTCTCTTTCAAAGGACCTGGAGTGGGCAGGGGCCACAGGAACTGACCTTCCTCAGAAGTCAGGAGACTGGTGCTGGGCTTCGGGCCGGTGTCCTGGGACTTGGAACAAGCTTCCACTCTGAACAGCAGGGTAGGAGCCGAGGGGGTAGATCTGGCTGGCTTTGGGGGAAGGAGAACAGGGAGGCAGCTGGGAGAAGGTATGGGCCCACAGACCATGGCCCTGGTGAGGGCCTTGCTTCCCTCTTTCTATTTCTGAGCTGGGGTGGAGTTGGGGAGAGGGCCATAAGGAAAGATCAGACTGGCAGCCCTCAGAGCTTGGACTGTGTCATTCAGGAAGTTGTATTGTTTATGGCCTCATCTTGTGATCACAGTAAGCAGCCTCTTACAGGCTAGATTTTTGAGGCTTCTGAGGAGTCCTGTAATTCAGGGGTCTCCAAACTTTTCAGCCCGTGGGCCACATTAATTATCAAACAGCAGTTTGGGGGCCGACTACACACTTGTGGTCCAAATAAAAAAGAATCAAAACATAGATGTTGTTTTTAATTATTTAATAATATTTTATTCAGATAAAAAGGTCTCCACGGGCCAGATGAGAGGGCCTCGTGGCCCGCGGGCCATAGTTTGGAGACTCCTGCTGTAATTAACTGTCTTTGTGATCTGGGGCAAGTACTACCACCTCTCATAGCTACGTAATCTCACATCTGTAAAGGAAGGATCAGAATTCCACCTTAATGGGCAGGAGGATTAACTGAGACCATGAATGCAAAGTGCCTAGCACTGTGCTTGTCATTAATAAATGGCAGTAAATATAGCCACTGCTTTCTGATGATTGTTATCCCAAGGGCCTGGGACTGAGCCCCAGCAAGTCCACAGGGAGGTGAGAGTGAACAAGTCCAAGAGCATGACAGGAATGAGGGTGTGGCATGTGGGACCAGGCTCTGTACTGTGGGGCTGGTGAGGGTCCCTGGAGGGGAGGGATGAGATGGGAGGAGATCAGAAGTTTCTACCTCTGCCCTGCTAACTACCCATCTTGTCCGGAAGTGGGGGACATCTAGGGCCCCCCTATTGTCTGCTTGGTGCCAAGGTAATGGAAGCTTTCACTGGAGGGCCCATTCTGCTCCCTTGCTGCTGTTAAAAGCAGAATAGTGGGCCCTGGAGCCTCTAGGGCCAGGCTGCTTGCCAGGCTTCTGCAGAAAGAGCCTACGGAATAATTCTGCCCTCACCCCCACCCGAAGGCTGGGGAACATTGCACCAGTCTCCTCCTAGCCCCACCTCTCCACACCCCTCACCCTGGAGCCTGAAAAGGAGCTCGGAACCTGGGGTTCTGCTGCTTCTGCTTCTTCCGCCTGGTCAGGAAGACAGGTACTACCCAGGGGCCTCTCAAATCTAGGGGCTGAGAAAACTTAAGCTCTTGAAAATTAAATGGGACCTGGCACTGCCTGGGCCCCTCCCCATGACGTTGGGCCCCTCCCATTCATGGTCTCCGCCTTGTCCTGCGGAGTCAGAGCGCTGAGTTCCAGGAAGGCATTTCTGACTCTCAGCCAGCCAGATACACAGCCCTGTTTGGAGGGAGTGCAGGTGCTTGATTCTTAAGGGTAGGAGAGCCCCCAAGGGCAGCCGCAGGAGCCACCAGAGCATCTTTGTGGAGGGCTGGGGTGAAGAGGTCAGCTTTGGGAGGTAGTTCCTAGCCAGGCTGAGCTACACTGGTATCTTCCTGACCTGAGGCTGGTCGTTTTTTTCCTATGGGCGGGGCAGGTGCTCAGAAGTCATTAACTCTTGAGTGCAGGCAGGGAGGGCCCTGCCATTGGAGCGTTAGTTCCCAGGCTCCCTGGTTCCTGCTCACTTCTTGTGCCTTCTCTCTGCAGACGCCCTGCTGGAGGACTTGGAGTCCACCACTTCCCACATCTCCAAAAGGCCCGTGTTCTTGTCTGAGGAGACCCCCTACTCCTACCCAACTGGAAACCACACATACCAGGAGATTGCTGTGCCACCCCCTGTCCCCCCACCCCCGTCCAGCGAAGCTCTCAATGGCACGATCCTTGACCCCTTAGACCAGTGGCAACCCAGCGCCTCCCGATTTATCCACCAGCAGGTAGGTGGGGACAAGCTCTGAAGTCCCCAGAGGCTTTGGGGCTAAAGTTGCTTATCTGGCAGTAGCTGTGGGAACCAGGGGAGGAGTGGGGTCAGGGGAAGGGGAGAGGGGCCAGGAAACGTCCAGCTCTGCCCACCAGAGTCCACATGACAGGGGCAGTGATCAAGTGTTAATCACCTGTCTCCAGCCTAAGTGTGGAAATTCCCTGGTGAGACTGGCTGACTGAGCGGCAGCCTCCTGGGGGTGACTCGGGCTGTTCCTTATCCTCCCCCCGGAAGGCTCTGAGCACTCTCCTTCCTACAGCCTCAGTCCCCACCGCCCACGTACGGCTCCAGTGCCATCACGCCCAGTGCTGCCATCACACCCAGTGCCTCCATCCTGCAGGACGGTGTCGGTTCTTCATGTCCCCAAGCCGCTGAGGAAGAGCACGTCTACAGGTACTGCCCCTGCCCCTCCTGTGCAGCTTTCCCTCCTGCTTGGAAATCACAGGGACCAGCTGGGGCTGGAGGCAGCTGAGGCCAGGGATCAGGCATGGCCACAACCCTGTGGGGTCATTGGGCTAAACTGCAGAAGTCCCTGGGGCTCCTGGCCAACTCGTAGTGCCTCTTGTTTGGCACGGTGGCCTTATCGTTACTGCCTGCTGCCATCTCTGTGCAGCAGCTATCCCATCATTCCATGCAGCTGAGGCAAGCCTTCCTTCTTCCCCTCTTCTACCACATCCCTGCCCCACTCTCCATCCTCTTGATGGGGGAGACCTCTATCCCCTTTACCTGTTCTCCTGGGGGAATTTTGGGGTCAGCAGAGCCAGGAAAGATCTCTCAGTGTGATCTTCCCTTTGCCTCTCAAAGCTTCCCCAACAAGCAGAAGTCGACTGAGCCTTCACCCACTGTGATGAGCTCCTCCCTGGGCAGCAACCTTTCTGAACTTGACCGCCTGCTGCTGGAACTGAACGCTGTGCAGAATAACCCCCCAGGCTTCCCTGCAGGTAGGGCTGGGTCCCTGGGGTGGGGGCCTGCCAGACACCCCCAGGCCTACCCTCTGGCTTCTGGATCCCCAGAGAGCTCAGGGTTGAGCAGCCTTTCTCTCTCCCTCTCCCTAGATGAGGCCGACTCAGGCCCCCTGCTGCCTGGGGCCCTGAGCCCCCACTATGGCATCCCAGAGAACAACAGCCCACTGGGTGGCAAAGCTGGGCCCCTGATGAAAGAGAAGCCCAAGCGAAACGGGGGCCGCAGCCTGGAGGACATGCGGCCCAGTGTGGAGAGTCTCCTGGATGAACTGGAGAGCTCTGTGCCCAGCCCTGTGTGAGTATCCCCTGGGCTTGCCCAGTCAGGGAGGTCTCACCCAGCCAGGGCCCGTGCTCCAGTGTCTGCCCACTTAGCCCCATGTCACCCATTCCCTCCACAAGCCCCTGCTGTCTTCCAGGCCCTGCACCAGGCACTGAGGGATAGTGGTGAGTCACACGGACTCTCCTGCCTTCAGTGAGTCACCGTCGGTCAGAAAGGACAGACACTGTGCACGCTGAGTGGGCCTGAGCTCAGTAGCTGTCAGTACAGGCTTTGGAGCCACACAGTACGGTTCAGACCTTGGCTCTGCCCTTACTAAGTGTCGTCTCTCAAACCTCAGTTTCCCCACCTGTAAAATAGGATTAGGGGTTGTGGGATGATGAGGATAAGGCCACCCACCTCAATGGGAGTGAGACCCAATCATGCAGGTAAAGCACATTGAATGGTTTCTGGCTCATAGCATATGATGTGCATGGTAAGTGCTTTCTAAATGTTAGCTCTTCTCGGTGTGACCATGTCGTTGGAACAATTGCACATGCGCATATAGTGCTGTGGAGGGTGTACAGGCTATTTGGGCTTGTTTAACAGGCAAGCTTGAACTTGGGCTGGAAGGCCAGAGACATCTTCCTGGCATGGATGCTGTTTGAACAGCCCTCTCTTCTCCCACGTCAGCTCACCTTGGAGCTCTGTCCCTCGGGCTGACAGCAGCCCCCTCCCAACAATGGGTTCTCAGGAAAGATTGGGAGCCGGTGGGCTTCCCAGGGGTCGGAGGTGACAGGGCCCTCATGTCAGAGCTGACGTGTTGAGCCCCTGAGGAGGGGAGGGCCACTCTGGGGGAGCATGGGGCTGGGCTCTGGGGTTCCTGCTGATGCCCTTCCTGTCCTGCAGCCCTGCCATCACTGTGAACCAGGGGGAGATGAGCAGCCCTCAGCGAGTCACCTCTAGCCAGCAGCAGACACGCATCTCGGCCTCCTCTGCCACCAGGGAGCTGGATGAGCTGATGGCCTCACTGTCGGATTTTAAGGTGCCCCAAGGCCCCTCCTGTTCCCTGCCCTGCTCCCTCTGTCCCCCCATCCTTCTGCTTCTGTACCTCAATATGAGTAGCTGGAACTTGGCCCCTCAGTTTGGATGTCTTGCCCCAAGCCAGGAACCCTGCGGTGCCCTGGCCTTGACAGGATACAGGGGAGGGAGGGCCAGGCCAGGCTGCTGGGGGCTGAGCTGCCTTTCGGCCTGTGAAGGCAGAGAAACACTCAGCAGGGACATTCCTTCCTCCTGGGGTCTCCCAGCCACCCAGGGAGGGGATCAGGAGGCTACGACAAAGGGCCCTGTGTTGATGGCTGCTCTTAGTGGGGGAGGGCATTCTCTGCTGGGCCCTGTGGGACTTGGGATCCTGTGCCTGAGAGGTCATTTGCCCTGGAGCCCAATCTCCCATGCTGGCTATCCTTAACACGTCCTCTTTCTTTCTGCCTCTGGCTTCTGAATACCCAGGCCTCCTTTGCCAGTCTCCTATCCTGCCCCCTCTCCCTCCACATGCCTCTGCATCCCCACAAGTTCTGTCTGTGGGAAACCTGGCCCGTTAGGCTACTGGGCCAGTCCTGCTTGCAGCGCCCCTTCCCCACTGCTGCTGGGCCTCCCCAGGCGTGCCAGACCAGAGATGTTTTAGTGAGAAGACACGGTGCCTCCACGGGATTGATATTGACCATGCTCTCCAGCATTTGCTGACTGCACTCTTCCTTGTGGGTCGACCTTTGGCACGAGACTTAGGAAATCTGAGAGGGGGATTGAGTGGCTCATGCACTCTTGTCGCTGATGATGCCTCCAAACCTCCCTTCAGCTGGGGTTTCATGATGGGGTATGGGAGGGGACCTGGGGGGGTGGGGCTGAGCTACTAGTGTCAGCTCTGAGCAGCTGAGATCAGGAGCAAGTCCACTGGACCCAGGCACTGGCCTAAGGGAGCCCTGCCTGAATACCCTTTAGATTGATGATGCTTTCTGAGAGTCAGCGTTGTGTGCCCCACGAGAAGCTAAGCTGGCTTTAGTGTTCCCCTAGAGCAGGGGTCTCCAAACTACGGCCTGTGGGCCGGATGTGGCCTGCAAGGCCCTCTCATCTGGCCTGTGGAGACCTTTTTATCTATGGAAAAAAATTATGGAAATTTACGTGTATCCTGCCAAGATCAGCCGCTTACTTTTTCTACTTCTGTTCACAGTCAATGAGATGATATAACTGCTGCTTGATAGTTAATGCGGCCCTCGGGCTGAAAAGTTTGGAGACCCCTGCCCTAGAGCAAGGTCTCAGGGACACAGGGACGCTGGGTTTGTGTGGGAGTGACCGAGCTGAGAATTGAGCCAAGGTTGAAGTGGGCAGAGCAGTTGCCTGAGGCTGACCTCCGGGTCACCAGTCTCTCCATGGTCACCTCACCATAGCCTTTTCTCCCTTCTGCCCGTTCTGACTGGGGTGGCCCCACAGGCTTTGTTCAGTGGCTGCTTTCTGCTGCCTGAGTTTGATGGGGGCCAAGGACATGGGGCCCGTGTTTGGCATCTGGATATTCTTCGAGGGCCAGTCTTCATGCTTCAGCTCTGCAGCCACCCAGTCAGGGCAGGTGGTGGCTGTCAGAGCCCTAAGGCCGAGCCCAGCCCTTGTGGTGAGCGTCTTTCCTCACCTCTCCCATCTCTCTCTCCTCTTCCCTCTTCCTTTTGTCTTTCTCTTCCTCCAGACCAGCTCCTCTGCTGTGGCCTTGAGCACCCCAGGGCTGCTGCCCAGCTCAGCTCCATCTTCACATCACATACTGCTTTCTCCTCCTCCTCCTGGGCCCTCGGTTTTTTTACCGTCTGCGACTAAACCCTCCCCTCAAGGCCATGGTCACACCCCAGAGGTCCTCTGTGTTGAGGATAGTGATAATGGACGGGGCCTTTTACCTCCTGTGGCCCCTAGCTGGCTTGATTTGGCTGGCTTCGGGGTGACAGCTGGCCTTGGGGTAACATCCGACACCCCCAACTCAAGGCTTCCCTCTGCCAAGGATTCCCTGGGGCCATTTGGTACAGAGAGTCAGGCTCGAGTTTGGAGGGACCTACCAAACCTCACAAGTGAGATCTCTAGGGCTCCCTCCGGCCACACTCTACCTGGAGCTGGGTGTGCAGGTCCCCAGGAGCCCAGAGACCCCCATGGGCTGTCTGCCAACCCTGTGTATCCAGAGGAGGCTGTGGCTGCCACCTGGGAGCGGCCATGGGCTTTGGAGGTATTCGGGCCTGAGACTCCCTGCAGAGCTACGTCCAGCTTCCAGGACTTAGCCGAGCCAGCTGTTGTGGCCATGGACTGTCAGGCCATCTTCCCCGATACCTGGAGCCTCACAGAGGAATGTGGACAGCGGAAGGAGAGGGCAAGGCCAGAGCCCGCAGGGCTGGAGAGCAGCTGCCCTGCCCCTGTTGACAAGGCGCAGTTAGGTGGAGAGACACTCACAAGGGGAAGCCTGGTCAGGCCAACCCGGGGACCCGAGACCCCCCGGAGGCCAGAGAGAACCACTAAAACTGCTGCTGAGGCCAAGAGGGAACAGCCGGAGCTTCCACATGCCACAGCCATGGACACGCCCAGCACCACCGAGAGGATTTCCACCTCTGGCCAGGCAGGCGCAAGCTCGCACGGCTGCTGGGCATCGTCCCCAGTGGGCCTCGTCCCCAGTGGGCCTGAGTGGGCCACTCCTGGCTAACCGCATGCAGCCTCCCACTCTGCGCATGTCTGCTTGGGCAGCAGATCCCAAGATACTGCGGCTTGTGCCCCTGACGACCAGCACTCGGCAGTGGGCTCCTTGGGGCCAGTGGAGCTCCCTGGACCTCGGAGTTTCTCTAGTGTAACCTACCTCTTGCTTGTTTGAGGCTTTTCCCTTTAGATGAGCTCCCCCTGACATCCTGAGGTGATGTGCGTGACATGGTTAAAAGCATGGGCTTTGAGACCAGGTAGAACTGAATACAAGCCCCGCCTCCAGCACTTGCTACCTCTGTGACCTTGGGCAACCCTCCAGCAGCCTCAGTCTTCTCATCTTTAAAATGGGAGTAGTAATAGACCAATTTCCTCTGAGGTTGTCCAGAGAGTTAAATGAAGTAATGCCTGGACCGTGCTTAGAACACAGCACATGGACCTCAGTAAACTGTGGCTGATGTTACTGTTATCATTTGCTTCTTGCTTGTTTAAAACTTCATGCTCTTTCCAAAAACAAAACAAAACAAAAATACCAAAACTACTACAAACCAGTAGGTGATGATATAAACATGAAAAACTGGTTAAAAAGTTTGGAAGGAAAGATCGCATTTTTTGTTACAAATGAACAAAAGAGAAAGCCTTATGCCCTTTCAAGAATGTTCACTTACATTCTCAAAGAATTCTCATTATAACGCTGTTAGTCAGCCCTGTAAGAAAATAGTGTAACCCCATTTCCAGGGCGGAGGAGCTGGGGCCTCTGGAAGTAAAGTGTCTTGCCCAAGGTCAGTGCCAACTTGGAGGTGCGTGCTGGGTGCAGGGCATTTGCCCTGCCCCCTGCCTCCACTGCATCTCAGCTTGGCTCTTTGGTGGTTTTGTTCTGCCCTTGCCTCCCTGGGGCACCTGAGTGTGGACTGAACAGCATCGGCAGAGCCCAGAGCAGGGCTGTGACAGCTTTCCCTCCCCCCTCAGATCCGCTCTGTGATCAGGAGGAGCCGGGAGACAGGCCACGCGCACCCCATGTCCCGGGAGTCCTCCCCTCGCCGCCGGCTGGACCCTGCCACCCTGAGCAGGACCCCGTCTCAGGAGCGGCTCATCGCAGAGCTGCAGGGTCGGCTGGGCATCCAGCCGGAGGTGGAGGAGGCGGCTGGGACTGCAGGGGCCCCCACCGAGGACTGGATGACCGAGGGTGTCGTCATCACTGTGCAGCCGCGAGGGAGGCGGGCTGGAGGGCAGCTGGTAGAGAAGGTAGTGGGGAGATGCCCAGGGCAGGCCTGGGCAGCAGGCATCCCAAACTCCTCCCCAGTGCTGGCTGGAGGGGAGGTTGGGTGTACGTGTGGGGGCGGTCCTGCATCCTTGTGGCTCTGGGAGACTGTCCTCACTCTTGAGACCAGAGTGGGAAGGCCTGGGGGAGCCTGGGGCTGCCACCGCTCCGGGCCCCTTCGTGCTGAGCTGATGTCTTCTCCGTCGTCTTCATCTCTCTCCTTCCTTTTCCCCAGGTTGTCTTCCCTCCAGGCTCTCCCATTCCCCTGAGAAGAACCTTCTCTGTTCTGCCTTCTCCTCCTCCTCCTGTCCCTTTGCTCCAGCACCACAGAGACGTCTCGGCCGGCAATTCTTCTCCCCCACCCAGCCTGCCCACCCTCTCTACTCAGGGGCCCTCGGCAGTCCCCCGTGGCTCCCCTGGGGTCCAGAGTGCTGGGGCAGGGCCACAGCAAGCGGATGCACAGGGCACCACCACCCCCTGTCCTCTGCCCCACACTTCGAGGTCCGTGGGCTGCCAGACCGACGACGACCCGCTCTTCCCCCCGATGCAGGCAGGCCCCGGGGCCCCAGCGTGAGCCCTGCTTGTCCCTGCTCTGCACACATGCACACACCTTTGTCCCTCCATCCACAAACCCAGCACAGTACCACTGTCCTCAGACCTTGCTTTGACCCTAGACCTTCACTTTAACTGCTGCCTGCGCTCCGATCCCCCTGGACGCCCGCTGTCTTCTTGCTTTCCTGTGGGCTTCCTTCTGCCTGGCTCTTCCCACTGCCCCTCAGTCCTGCCCCAGGCTCCCTCTGAGGAAGTCATTCCCAGAAGGGAAACCAAAACCTGCTCCTCCCCCTGCAGCCCCCAGCCCAGTATCTGGGAGCCCTATGTGCTTTCTGACCCCCATCTCCCCGTCTTCCTGGGTCCTCTTCCTTTGGTTGGTTCACTTTTTCTCCTCTCCCTGGGTCTCCCTCTCTGGGTTGTTTTTCTCTAGACTCTTTCTCCTGATTTTGGTATTGCCAGTTGGGGGAACATCCTCTTATCTCAATCTAAATTCCCTTTTGTGCAATGATCCAATAGCAAAGTCACTTTATCTTCCTTAATTGAAAAGCAGTCTTATCCTTGTTTCCTCCTCTGTCTAAGATCCAGGGCCTGGAACAAAGAACGGATGGAGAGCTGTGCTGGGCGGCCGGTTGGCCTCCCCCGGACAGCACGCCCAGCAGTCCCGAAGGGCAGGACGAGGGAGGGGTCAGTGCCAAGGCCGGGGTCTCGGTGTCCTGCTTGCCATGTTTCCCGGGGCCTCAGTCAGGCTGCTGGGGTGCCATGAGCCCCAGGATGTTTTGCAGATGACACTCCCACCTCTAGGGCTCTTGAGGCCCCTGGAAGAGGTTGCACTTCTTGCCTCATCAGCCCTCCCCCCCACTGCCATGATGATGCGAGGTATCCCCAAGCCCCAGAGGTCCTGACCTGCCCTCTCTGTCTCCACAGTTCATGGCACAGGGGAAGACAGGGAGCAGCTCTCCCCCCGGGGCACCTCCAAAGCCCGGGAGCCAGCTAGACAGCATGCTGGGGAGCCTGCAGTCCGACCTGAACAAACTGGGGGTTGCCACAGTCGCCAAAGGGGTCTGCGGGGCCTGCAAGAAGCCCATCGCCGGGCAGGTGATGAGGGGGAGGGGCAGGGGGAGAGGGAGCAGCAGGTGGGCTGGGCACAGGGACCTTTGCTGCTCTGGGGTGGGTGCTCCACGGCATGCCAAGGCCTTGAGCCATATTCTACCTACCTCCTCAGGTTGTGACCGCCATGGGGAAGACGTGGCACCCGGAGCACTTCGTTTGCACCCACTGTCAGGAGGAGATCGGGTCCCGGAACTTCTTCGAGCGGGATGGACAGCCCTACTGTGAAAAGGATTATCACAACCTCTTCTCTCCACGCTGCTACTACTGTAACGGTCCCATCCTGGATGTGAGTAGTTCCCGGGCACGGTGGGGAGGGGTCGCATGCCGTCTCATTTCAGTGTCACTGTCACCCTTGGAGGGTGCAGGTTGTACCATCTGAGGTTCAGAGAGGTCACATCATGCGCCCAAGCTCACACAGCTAGGAAGCAGTGGAGCTGGGCTTCAAACCCAGACCTGATGCATGGCCTCCTAAGGCATGTCAGGCAGCCCACCGCTCTCCTACCTCCTATCCTGGATTCCCTCTCTGGGAGACTCCCAGAGTTAGGAGTGTCAGCTATCTCACTTTCTTGCTGTGTGACATTAGGGAAATGCCTAGCCTCTCTGAGCTTAAATTCACTTAGAGAGTCACCATAGGACCTATGACCTTGACTGCTCATGAGGATTAAAGGAGAGAGTGTCTGGCATGTCACCTCCTTTAATAAGTCAGATTTAGGGGGAAGCCGGAATGGCTCAGCGGGTTAAGCACTCGCTTTGAAGCCCAGAGGACCAAGGATCGAATCCTGGCTCTGGCCCAGGTGGACCCACATGCTGAACTGGGGAGTTCCCACAGTTCAGTTCTCTCTCTGTCTCTGTCTCTCTCTCTCTCTTTCTGTCAAAAATAAAATAAAATAAAAATAAAAATTTATTAAAAAAAAAAAGTCAGAATTCTCAGTGGTGTTATTCAGGGCACAGTTAGAGACCCCCATGTTGGCAGTGTTTGCTCCTTTCTTGGCTGGGAGCTGGGGGTGGGCGTGGGAAGGACAGCCTTGCCTGTGAGTCTCAGTTGTCGCATCTGTCCATTTGTGGGGCAGCTTGGGTCTGACTCCACACTTTGTTTTCACAGAAAGTGGTGACAGCCCTTGACCGGACGTGGCACCCCGAGCACTTCTTTTGTGCCCAGTGTGGCGCCTTCTTTGGTCCTGAAGGTACTGACCAGCAGACTAAATCGCTGCCCCCTGGCAGTGTCAGGGAGGCGGGGGCTTTGCTTATGTTGGAGACAGGGGGCTCCACCTCTGGAGGGCCTAACTCTGCTCCCTAAACCCTGCTCCTTAGGGTTCCATGAGAAAGATGGCAAAGCCTATTGCCGGAAGGATTACTTCGACATGTTTGCACCCAAGTGTGGTGGCTGCGCCCGGGCCATCCTAGAGAACTACATCTCGGCCCTCAACACCCTCTGGCATCCTGAGTGCTTTGTGTGCCGGGTAAGGAGTCCCCTGCCCCCACCCCTGGAGGGCACTGGGAGTGGGCAGTGGGGAGAGGAGGGCCTCCCTTCCTGTGTTCTCCAGATCCAACTTGGAGGCCTCATCTGGGTTATTAATGGGGTGAGCAGGCAGGGGGTACACTTCCTCAAGTCCAGGGTTTCCTGGGACTGGTTTCGTTTGGGAGAAGGACATGTGAGAATTAAATGACTTAACGCAAGCCTTTAACAGCCTCCATAGGAATGGACACTGGCTTCCAAACTGCAGTCTGGGGGGCGATGGGTAGGGATCCAGCCATTGTTCACTGCAGGACTTCTCAGGGCCTTTTATACCTGTGTGCATATGAATCTCCACCTGGGAATCTAGGATGCGGAGTTTGACCTTGGAATGCTCTTTGCAACACCAGGGTTTTGGGACCACACTTTCATAGCCACCTGGTTAAGTGCCTCTTAGGGAGTCAGACCTGTGTTTGAATCCAGGCTGTGCAACTTAGTAACTACATGACCTTGGGCAAGTCCCTTCTGTGCCTCAGTTGCCTCCTCTGTTGGGAGAATTCAAGAGTGTTTAGTGCAGCAGTTGGCATGGAGGACGTGCCTAGCATGTGAGAGTCCCCATGAGTGTGACCATGACCATCCCCGCCCCGGGCGGAGCCTCCTCTCCTCCACCTCACCCCCTCCTTGCCTGGCAGGAATGCTTCACGCCATTCATCAACGGCAGCTTCTTCGAGCATGACGGGCAGCCCTACTGTGAGGTGCATTACCACGAGCGGCGCGGCTCCCTGTGCTCCGGCTGCCAAAAGCCCATCACCGGCCGCTGCATCACCGCCATGGCCAAGAAGTTCCACCCGGAGCACTTCGTCTGTGCCTTTTGCCTCAAGCAGCTCAACAAGGGCACCTTCAAGGAGCAGAATGACAAGCCTTACTGTCAGAACTGCTTCCTCAAGCTCTTCTGCTAGGCGCCCTCGTCCCTTCGTCTGCCCTGTCCCCTGGCCCAGCCTTCCCGACTGCTACTGTGACCCAGAGGCCACGCCCAGGTGTGAAAGGCCATGCCCAACTGCAACTGGAACCCGTGTCCTTGGCTGTGCAGGGTGGCAGGAGGGCCTCAAAGGGTCTTGCCTGCTTTTCTACCCCCCTGCCAAAGCCTCTGGGCCCCCTCCCACCTGCAGCTCTCCTCAGGCTGCCAGCTCTTCATCCTCCCCGGAGATGGGGGCTGGAGGCCCCCACCCCACGAACCCGCCTGGCCCGGCCAGCACCCCACACTGGAGCCATCTCTTACTCATATTCGGGCAGTGAAGCCAGGGGTAGGGCAGGCAGGGGCAGATGGGATCTCTTTTTATCCTTATTTCCCCCTTGACCTCGGTAACCTATTCTGAGAGTATTGGGGGACACCTGACTCCCTCCAGACAATGCCAGCATAAATCCATCTGTCCAAGGGTTGAAGTGCCCAGGGGCCATGAAAGATTCCTTGTGCTCCTGCCCCTCCAGTCTCCCAAGGTCAGGGTGACTGCCCTTCATCCCCATCACTGCTCTGATTCTACTGAGACAGGCCTCTCCAGCAATAATGTTTTACAGTCACTTCCTCCGTCCCTGGGGATGGCGTGAGGTGGGGCATTTCACCTCGTGCCTGGACACTGTACCGACCGATGAGATTTCTACACTGAGGTTTGAATTCGTATCTTCGAGTCGCTTTTACTTCTCTATACAAAATGATTTTGAAGAGATTTTAAAGACGTCCCCTTTTGTACTCTCCTCCTTGCTCATTGCCACTGGCCCTGTCAGTGACAGCAGCTGTGGCACAGGGTTTGCCTTGTACTGCGGGCTTGGGGTGGGGAAGCAATTTGTATTTGTTTTCTTAGCATACGCAGGCGAACTGGGAGCAGCTCTGGGACTTCTCCTCTTTAACTTCACGGCTACCGGGACTGTTTTATGAACTGCTGTATTTTGAAATCCCTTCCTTACTACCCAGGCCAGCAAGCTCTTAACTGAAACTGGTGTAAGGGTATCTTGGCCCATTGGGCCCAGAAGGCTGAACCTCATCCATCCTTTTCCTAAGGAAGGAGAAGGGGAAGGTACACTTTGGGGGTGCTGTATCCTTTCCCAGCCACCGGGAGCGTCCACTCCCCTGCGAACTCTTTGGCATCAGAAATAACCCACTGAACATTCTTGGCCTCCTCAGTGCTTCCCTGGGGCTCCTTCTGCCTTCTCAGGAAAGCTGGTATCCAATTTTGACTGTTGGTCTTGTTGATTTCACTGGGCTCATCACTTCCCCCCAATTTCCTGCCCTTCCTGGAAACTGAAGGTCTGGGGAAAGGCCCAGGTTGTTGAAGGGGCACCCAAGAGGACTCTGGGTAGAGGGACAGGATTCTGCTGAAGCCAGGGGAAACCTCCAGAGCTCTCACGCAAGGATGAAACAGGAGCAGGCAGGCCTGGGGTTCCTGGTCAGTAGAAAGGGGCCCCCATGGGGTCCAAAGTAAGGAAGATCTATACCACTTCATTATCCTCATAGCAGAGGCTGAGTGCCCTGGGGTCTCCGAATAGGGTTCCTCAATGGCAGGGCTGGGAGCAGCCAGGTCTGGGGAGGTTAGCTAGGCCCCTCCAAAGGTCTGACATCTCCACTTCCACCCATAGGCCTTATTGCTCTGTTTACAGTGACCTTCCCCAGGACCTTCCCTCAGAGGACTGGGGTTTCTGGGGTCCACCCTCTGAGTCAATAGTTATTTGATGATTTGATTTTAATTCTCTGTAAACTTTTAACCTGGCTTTTCCCCTTTTCAGTTCCTGTGATTTATGCCAATAAAGTTTGCCATTATTTTGACCTGTGCTAGTGCCTTTTCTTTGTGGTCCGAGAAAACAGCTTAGTTCCAGAAGAGAGACCAAACCTTCCCAGACTCACAAGGACCACAGTTGGAGGGTAAATCACTGACATTCCCTTAATTGAGGCAAAAAGCCCTGGGAATGGGACCAGTGCCCCACAAGACAACTGTCTGTGGCTGCCAAGTCCTTCCTCCTGGCTTCCTGTATGAGCTTTGTTGGTGGGAAAAGGCTGGGGAGCAACCTCATTGGGGTGTGTGCGTGTGTGTGCGTGTGCACGTGCACCTGCTCACTTTGCCCTGATTCCTCCAGGGCATCCTCACATAGGCCTGTGGGTGGCCTTATACTGTACTCACTTGCAGATGGGAAAAGAGGTTCAGACAGTAGAACCAACTTGCACAAGGCAAACCTCTGAGTGAGCACAGACAGGAAGTGCACCCAGGGCGTGCCTCTGCCTGTGTCCCTGCATTGACTAGATGCCACCACCCCCATGTGCTGGCACAAGGCTGGGTGTAGAACCCTCGAAGCAGATTCCCATGGATGATTGCTTTCTAGTGCCTCCTGGTGGTCATATTCATATTTGCTTCCTCCTTGCTCTTGTCTGCCAGAACTCCAGTCCTGGGCCCTAGGGGAACTTGGACAGCTTTGTTACCCTTTAAGCTTTCACGGTTTCCCTGTTGTTTGGAATGGTCCTCTAATAGCAGCATGTTGAATTCTAGTCTGAACCCTGCCCATTTCACAGTGAGCTCAGAAGTGAAAATTACTTTGAACCCTTACCCAAAGATAATTACTTGGTTTATTCTTCCAGCCCATGTTGGATTTATTTTATTCATAGATATGGTTATGGTACACTTCCTTGTATTACAATTTGCTTTTCATTCAAGTGTACTCTCTGAATATTTTCCCATGTCACTAAATATAGAACTGCATCATTTCAAAAAGTTTTATAGTATTCCATTATATTGATGTACTACAATTAGAGATATCATCAGAGCCAGGATGTTCTTGAAAGGTACCAGGTAAGTATGCATAATATGTACTTGGAAAAGTGTGTTTAAAGGGAGACATTCTCAGGGTTTGGGAGGGATTCTAGTGTGGTGAGACCCATGGGATTTGAACTTGCTGAGATTTCGTTTCTGAAGTCATCATTTACTGACTGAGGGACTTGGGCAAATTATTTGACCTCTTTGTGAATTTTCTCATCAATAAAATGGAAATACTACAACTGTACCTCCTCAGGGGATTGTTGCAAAGATTAACAGCAGGAAGTGCACAAAGTACCTAGCACATTGCTGAGCATGCAGCAATATCTTGTCATCAAAAAGGGATCATAGCAGTAATTAACTCCAGCAGTTCTGGAAACAGGTTCATCATCAGAGGCACTAGGAGGCTTTAAAACAAAATACAGAGATTTCTAACTTAGTCAAGTGCAAAGGGTGGACATAGAAAACCTTCTGCCCTAGGATCTAAGCTCATTCATTAAAAAATAGTGAAGGGATGCCAGGATAGCTCAGTGGTTGAACACTTCCCACACAATGGCAAGATCCAGGGTTCAATTCTTGGCCCTGGCCCCATATGCTGAACTGCAGTGCAACTGGTAATGCCAGGATGGGTGAGCAGCAAAGGTTCTTGCCTCCCATGTGGGAGGCCCTCAGTTTGGTTCCCACCTTGTGCTGCCCCATATACTCATGTGTGGAATGAAACCCTGTCACAACTAATGATGTACAACTATGGAGACAACTCTGGACACTTCTTCCTCTGTTTCTGTCTCACCTCTCAAACAAAATAAATCTTTATAAAAAATACTGATATAGCACAATTGTTCAAATAAGTGTTGAATGAATAATAAAAGAAGCTAACATTTAGTGACTTCCGCATTTCAGGAACTGTTAAGTCTTAACACATATCTCATGTAATCTTTATAACAACTCTAGAATGTGGATACTATTATCTCCATTTTACAGATAAGGAAAGGGAAAAAATGTCTGCAAGGTGAAACCACTTTCCAAGATGACAGATAGCAAGTGGCAGAACAAGGTTATGGGTCCAGGTCATCTGACTATAAATCCTGCATTCATTAATTAAAAAAATATTTATTGGGGAAGCCGGGATGACTCAGTGGGTTAAGCACTCGCTTTGCAGCCCTGGGGACTGAGGATCGAATCCCTGCCCCGGCCTCAGCCTGTGTGGACCCATATGCTGAACTGGGGTGTGCTTCCCATGCAGGAGGTCCCCAGTTCAGTTCCTGCCCTGCATGGCCCCTGCCCACCTGTGTGGAGCAAAACTATGTCGAAAACTGATGAAGTACAACTATGGTGGAGACAGCTCTGGGCCCTCTTCCTTCTCTCTGTCTGTCTGTCAAAAATAATAAAATAAATCTTTAAAAAAGTATTTATTATATGTCTACTATGTGCTAGGCACAAGACAAATGTTTCTGCCTTGTGGAGCTTGTATTCTTGCAGGGACAAACAACAATGTAATAAATAAGTTATGTGTGTTAGAAGATGTAAGTGCTACCAAAGAAGTAGAAGAGTAAGGGGAGTGGATTATTATTTTTTGTAATTTTAAAGATTTTTTTTAATTGTTTTTTGACAGAGAGAGAGACAGAGAGAAGGGAGAGGGCCCAGAGCAATCTCCATAGTTGACAGCATTGGTTTTTCCATATGGTTTCACTCCACAGGTGGGCAGGGGGCTGCGCAGGGCAGGAACTGGGCCTGGAGCCTCCCGCATAGGCCCCCGGCAAGAACTGAACTGGGTCCAGTTCAGCATATGGGTCTGCATGGGCCAGGACCGGGATTCGATCCTCGGTCCCCAGGGCTGCAAAGTGAGCACTTAACCCACTGAGCCACCCTAGCTTCCCCTAGTCATTTTAAGTGGGGTAATCAGGGTAGGTCTTGTTGAGCAGGTGATATTTGAGGACTTGATGGCGGGTATTAACTCCTAAGGACATCTGTGAGGAGCCCTCCAGGAATAGCTAGTGCAAGAGCCCAAAAGCAGGTGCAATTCTTGCCGCATTTGAAGGGAATGAGTTGGTAGGAAAACAGGAGATGAGATTATAGGAGTAGAGGTGGGGAGTAGATCATGTAGGACCTTGTAGGCAGTTTAAGTTTTTAGGCTTTTTACTTTGAGGGAAATGGGAGCCTTTGATGAATTTTGAGCAGATGAGGAAATGATCCAACATTGGTTTTAAAAGGATCCTTCTGTTTTGGCAGGGCTTGGAAGAACAAACTGTAGAGAAGACGAGATCATTCTGTTTCTCAGGCATGTGCTGTTATTTCTTAGCTCCACGTCATCCTCTTTAGTTTGCGACATGGACAGGTAGGTAGGTGGCCGGAGAAAACGCGTTCACAAAACTCTAGCGCCTACACAACAGCACCTCCAGTCCAGCAGAGGGAAGCAGGCCTGAGAAAGCTCCTCCAAAACCACGTAGCCCCTCCTTCACTTCTTTATTTAAAGGAGGTTGTCCGTATGCTGGAGTGGCAGCGATATTATCCAATGACTGTCTGCACCAGTTTCGCTTCGCCAGATAGGAGTCGGTGCCAGCCAATAGGCGGGGGCGCTATTAGCGGCGTACGAGCGGCCGCTTCCTTCACATATAAAAGGTGCGCGCCGGCGCGCGGCCCTTCTCTCGCCAGGCGTCCTCGTGAGAGGTTGGTGTGGTCGTGAAATGGTCGGGGGCACTGGCGCACGGACGGATGGGCCTGTTTGCTGGGGGGCGGGGGGGGGCGACTTGGGAGCCGCGGGATCCAGGCCTATTCGGCCAGGGGCCTCGGCGGCGGCTCGCGACACCCAAGTGGCGGCGGCAGGCCCAGAACAGGTCGGCGGGGGCTCACATGTGGCCTGCTGTGCGTAGGCCTCGGGCTTGAGGCCCGGCGGGGCGGTGGGCACCGGTGTCGGGGTGTCTGAGCTTCCTTTCTTTCCTTAGTGACATCGTCTTTAAACCCTGCGTGGCAATCCCTGACGCACCGCCGTGATGCCCAGGGAAGACAGGGCGACCTGGAAGTCCAACTACTTCCTTAAGATCATCGTAAGTGCTGAGGCGGTTACGGCTACCCATTATGCTTCCTCGGCCCCAGGCACTGACAGGGACCATTAGCTGTCATGTTCTGAGAGCTGACTAGGTGGTAGCAGCTGAATTAAGTATTTTGGGCAAATCTCATTTAATGTTAACAATTTCCCGAGATCTGCACCCCCTTCCCCGCTTGTTGAAGATAAACAGTCTCAGGTGGGTTATGGGGCTCCTAAGATGATAGCATTTGTACTCAGGTCTTCCAACTAGTACTGATCATACTTCTTAATACTGCCTTCATCTTAGGGAAAGACCTGACGCAATGTCTCATAAAGCAAGTTGTGGCACTTGTAGGTCTTGTCAGTCAAGAAACCCAATGAATGTTAATCTTTGTTGTTGTTTTTTGGGGGGGAGGGTTGTGAATGTTAATCTTTCGGAAGGCTTTCAGGTGGGTTTTCCCTACCCCAGATATTCTGACCATGCAGCTTTTCAGGCATTAGGCTGCCTTGTGGAGCTTAGTCTGTATCCCCCCCACCCCTACCTTCCACATTTCTCATGAAAGTTTCCAGACACAACATTTAATAGAAATGTACACATACCTAGAAACATCCACAACCTAGATTTTACAACTAATGTTTTGTTCTATTTGCTTTATGTTTTGAGTGCTGTAAATCTAGGTTTATTTGGAACAGTTTTTCTGTTAGCCATTTTACTGAGTCAGTTAAAATTTTTTTGGTTGAATGTACAAATCCATTTTTCACCATTCATACTCAGCAAATCTTTGACAAGTCTGACAACTCAGGTGGCTCCTAGTGGGAGGAATTGGCCCAATCTCTGAGTCACTTCAAAAACATAGAAAGGGGGTGAGATGGGAACTGACCATTGTGGGGTTTAGTTTCCCCCGATGGGTTTTTTCTCCTTCCTTCTTCCTGTTAAACTTTTGCTTGTTTCTGTAGCAACTTCTGGATGATTATCCAAAATGCTTCATTGTGGGAGCAGACAATGTGGGCTCCAAGCAGATGCAGCAGATCCGCATGTCCCTTCGTGGGAAGGCTGTGGTGCTGATGGGCAAGAACACCATGATGCGCAAGGCCATCCGAGGACATCTGGAAAACAACCCAGCTCTGGAGAAGTCAGTTAATTCTCTGAGCACCTTTGTCTTTCCTCCTCTGTGCCCTTCTCCTTTTCCCCAGAGAAGAATGGCGCTGAAAGGTGACTGTCTCTCTGTAAACGTTTCTTTGTAGACTGTTGCCTCATATCCGAGGGAACGTGGGCTTTGTGTTCACCAAGGAGGACCTCACTGAGATCAGGGACATGCTCTTGGCCAATAAGGTAAGAGTACAGTCAGGTTGGCTAAAGAGACCTTGTCAATTTTTGTTCCTTAAAAGCAAAACTGACCATTCTCAGGATGTTTTTGTGGAGAGAAGCCTTCTCACATTCCTTGTCTTTGTTCAGGTGCCAGCTGCTGCCCGTGCTGGTGCCATTGCCCCTTGTGAAGTCACTGTGCCAGCCCAGAACACTGGTCTGGGGCCAGAGAAGACCTCCTTCTTCCAGGCTTTAGGCATCACCACTAAAATCTCCAGAGGCACCATTGAAATCCTGGTGAGTGGACCTGCCCAGTGCTAGCTGGGCCAGTAGTGGGGGCTCCCGTTGGTGGCCATGAATCTGCTGGATGTTCAGGTATTAACTGCCAACCGTTACCTTGCTCTTCAGAGTGATGTGCAGCTGATTAAGACTGGAGACAAAGTGGGAGCCAGCGAAG
The DNA here is from genome assembly GCA_004027555.1 of Craseonycteris thonglongyai. NCBI lineage: Eukaryota > Metazoa > Chordata > Mammalia > Chiroptera > Craseonycteridae > Craseonycteris > Craseonycteris thonglongyai. The sequence continues at coordinate 13,129 of PVKE010008437.1, read as the reverse complement.
CCACACTGCTGAACATGCTGAACATCTCTCCCTTCTCCTTTGGGCTGATCATCCAGCAGGTGTTTGACAATGGCAGCATCTACAACCCAGAAGTGCTAGACATCACAGAGGAAGCTCTGCATTCCCGCTTCCTGGAGGTACATAATGCCCATTCCAGGCTCTTACATTAATGGTTGAGAGCATGTCCAGTTTAAGACTGAATCCTGGCCACTCAGTTGATACTAGCTGCATGATAGAGACAGTTGTTTAGTCTGTCTACCTCAGTTTCATCATCTGTAAAATATTGGTAACTATTACGATTGTTGAAGATGAATGAATTAATGAGTATAAAGCCATAGCACATAGTGAGGGCTATTCTAGGGCTTGCAATAAGACATGAAATTAAGTCTAGCTACTTAAGATAATAGTCTAGCCAAGTCTTGTATGCTATTGAGCTTTGCTTGGACTTCACTGTATTTTCTGTATGACATCTCACCTAAAATGTATTTTTTCCTTCTTTCCACAGGGTGTCCGCAATGTTGCCAGTGTCTGTCTGCAGATTGGTTACCCAACTGTTGCATCAGTACCCCATTCTATCATCAATGGGTACAAGCGGGTATTGGCTTTGTCTGTAGAGACTGATTATACCTTCCCACTTGCTGAAAAGGTAAAAAAACCTACCAGGATCTCAGTGGGCCTGAAAGTTAATGGGATAAGTGACAGCCTGCTTGAAGGTGTCCCTTTTTGGTCATATTTACATAGCAGATAACATTTTTTTTTTTTTTTTAAGTATGCTTGAGAGGTTGGAGGGTAGAACAGGGGTGTTTCTTGACTTTAGAAATGACAAGAGACACTAAGAAGGGTTAGTTACCGTATTTTTTGCACCATAAGACTCACCTGACCTTCCTGGACCCGCTCTCCTTCCATGCAGTCCCTGCTTTCTGATCTGTCTGCAGGCTTCTCCACGGCATCATTAAGGTCCCCAACGTGCACTCTTCTTTGCAGTATTCGCGTCATAAGATGCACACACTTTTCCCTCCACTTTTTGGGGGGGAAAAGGTGCGTCTTATGGACCGAAAAATACAGCAATGGGTAAGGGTTGGGTCTAAGCTCACCAGGTCATACCCAAGCTGTTGTCCTCCCTAGTCACTTCCCGGGAAGGCTTTACTGGCGGAAGTTGTTGGTCATTAAACTAGAGCTCTATGAAGGCTGATGGGTTGTGGGTAGTAGGGGTTGTGGATGATGGTTTTGACCATGAACTTTTCCCCTTCAGGTCAAGGCCTTCTTGGCTGATCCCTCTGCATTTGTGGCTGCTGTCCCCGTGGCTGCCACCACCACTGCTACCCCTGCTGCTGCTGCAGCCCCAGCCAAAGTTGAAGCAAAGGAAGAGTCGGAGGAGTCAGATGAGGATATGGGATTTGGTCTCTTTGACTAATCCCCCAAAAGCAACCAGCATAGCCAACTTTATTTGTGAAACAAGGAAATAAAGGCTTACATCTCTTAAAAGTCTCTGTATTGTTCATTTTGGGTATTTTGAAATTTATAGTATTGTATGCTAGAAACTAAAGCCACTGAAAAACCATAGAGCTTTATTTGGTGTTGACATTTGGGTGTCCTCTTTGTAAGTGAAGTACTGCTCTCCTAGTGTCTGATACTTTTTCTAGGCCCAGCTGTAGCTATTTTTATTATACCAGAATTCTTAATTCCTGTGGTCATCTGGCCACTAGCCTGTGGTTCTCTAAGGTACCTTAAGTAGGTGTGTCAGATGAGATAAACAATGAATGCCAGAGTTTTTCAAACTAGATAGTGATCCTGAGTAGGTGGTGACCATTTAAAGAAAAAATATGAAAGGGTGGGTGTTGTTAATCATATCTACTGGGTCATGAAGTAAATGTATGTGTTGAAACTAAGTCTCTGGTCTAAAGTTTGAAAGCCATTGCTCATAGAGGGCCAACAACTAATTTGAGAAAACCCCATTCTCTAAATGAGTCTGTAATAGAGTTGACAGAACTGCACAATAAAATTCAGGTAACTGAATCACGAGGCCCTTTAGCCTGCCATCCTGTAATCTTGGGTTAAGCCTAGGCCTGGAGTGTCCTATCTTGTGGCTTCCCTGGGCCACATTGGAAGAATTGTCTTGGGCCATACATAAAATACACTAATAATGGCTGATGCGCTGGGAAAAAAAGTCTGTTAAAACTTGAATTTGTGTTGGACTGCATTCAAAACTTCCCTGGGCCACGTGGGCAGCAGGTTGGGTAAGCCTGACCTAGACCCTAGGCTAGAGCTAACATTTTCCTCTGGGCAGGCACCTTTCAGTCCCTGAACATCCTTGTTTTCATAACACCTGGATCAGGCCTGGGCAGACTGAGGGCAAGGGCTACTTTCCAAGTGTTGGGGTCCACTAGCTAATTTACTCAGGCAGTCACCCCCAAATGGCTTGGTCCACCAGTGGACTGCAATCGACATCTTGCCCAACCCTGTCCTAGATCACCACTGGGTTACAGATTCTTTGGGGACAAGACAATAATTTGCTGTCTCCTTTTGACCTAGCTTAGTTCCTACCATCTAGGAAACTTGACACATACAAACTCTAGAGTCTAAAGAGTTATCTTCGCTCAGGAAAGGCCCATGTGGGGGAGTGGGGGCTGGACCTGCAGACTCAAACGGGTTGGAGGACGCAGGGTGGTCTCACTGCATTAAAAATCCTCGAGACCCGTCTCCTAGGAGGCCAGGCTGAGAAGGGCACCGGGACCCCGGGGCTGAAAAGCGGGCTCAGGGAGGAAGCCTTGATCGTCCCTGGCGCAGGCCCAGGCGGAGAGGATCCCCTTGCCTGACTCTCAAGCCCCGGCAGTGCTGCAGTGACCGCCATCCCGCCCGGGGGCGCCAAGCCCTGGCCCCAGCCGGCTCCTGGCCTCGCCCTGCCGCGTGGGCCCGCGCTGTGACCCGGAAGCGCTCCGGAAGCGGTTCCGGAGTCAGCGCCGATAGGATGGCGGCGGACACGCAGGTGAGGCTGGCAGCCGCGGGACCAACGCAGCCAGCGAGTGGGCGCGGACGGCGGCTACCGGGTCAAACCGTCCGGGCAGCTAGCCTAGGGATGCGGGGGGCGGCGGCTGGGGAGGGCGCGGCCCCGAGGGCTCCTCAGGTCGGCGCCTCGCATCTTCAGCTGCTGGTGCGTCCCGGCCCCAGGTCCGGGCGGTGCAGACCAACCCCGGGCACGAGTCCCGGGCTCCGGCCTCGCCTTCGGCAGCTGGAGCCCGGCGAAGCCTTTCCCCGACCCTGGAGTAGCAGAAGTTTACCTTTCGGAGACTGCTTCATTTCCTCTAAGCCTCTGGTAGTGAACCCGGCCAACGCCAACTAAAGTTTAAACTTATCATTCATCAAATGTTTTTGGAGCGCCTACTACGTGCAGGGACTCACAGCATAATCTTTGGAGTTTCAGTCCAAGGTCCTCGATTTCTGGGACGTTTGACATGTGACTTAACCCCACCAAGTCTGTCTTTTCATCTGACAAATGGGGGTTAAAATAGTACCGATCTCGTATAGGGTTGTTGTGAGGATTCAATGAGATAAAGTAGGGCTCCTTATAGGTTGGTTGTTACTAGGCCCAAGGCTAAGAGGAGTTTTGTTACCCTTGCGTGTTGTCACCAGTGCCCTGTAGTTCAGGGAAGGACTTGGGGGAAAAATTTTTTGTTCCAGCCTCATTTGTACTTGTGTTTTAGAGTGAAAAGACAATATTAAGGGAAAAAGAAGCAAGTGTCCAAACGACAGCTTAACTCATTTGGGTCTCCAGGGTGAGGAGATGAATTGATTATGATATGGCGTTTCTGGTGCTTGAGTGACCACTTTACTGGAACATTCAAAAGTAATTATTGAGAGTATCCTGTGCAAGTGGCTGGTAATTTGTTTCAAGTTGTGTTATTTGGAAAGCTTCTTAGTCTGTTGGGTATTTCTAAAGGGGTATTAATGTTTAACGTTAATACTCAGGTGCAAAAAAATACCTCTGGAGTGGTGGTGGTCAGTATGGTAGCCACTAGCCATGTGGCTAATTAATAGCCAAATAGCTACTTGTTAGTTAAAATTAATAAAATTAAAAATTCAATTTTTCAGTTGTACTAGCCACATTTCAGTGCACGGGTAAGCCACATGTGGCTAGTGGCTACTGTATTGGACAGTGCAAAAACATGCTCATCATCACAGAAAGTTCTAATGGACAGTGCTATTCTGGAGAGAAACTTGGGAACTTTAAAGCTGTGTTCATTTGACCTCACCAACCAATGACTTTTCTGAAGGATCTTAGTGTGCTCATCCTCAGTTTTCTGACAGGGTCTCAAGTGGGTAACATTCATTTTCTGATTAATAAAAAGAAGAACCTTGAAGCTGAAAAGTGCTTTATCTTTGTAAGAAAAACTATAGCTAGTAATTTAATGATATTGTGGAAAGACAGTTGTGTGAGAATTCTAGCTGGAGGTATATTGTATACATGATGTACTTTTGCTATCTCTTCAGACCTCAGCAAAACTAGTAAAGGGTTTTTAAAAATAATAGTCCCATAAGGATTGGGAGGATGGGGAACAGACAACAGTAACTAACTTTTAGAAGCTAGAAAGTGGTGAGTGGGAAAGGATTTAGCAGACGTAAGAAAAATGAATCCTAAGGCAACATTTAAGAAAGCTGAGAACCAACTTGATTTCCATTGTGGAATCTCTGATAGATGGGAATTGGGGATATCAGCTAACCTCTGTAAGTGAGGGTGGGTGGGGAGGGGCTAAATTAGGAAGATTAGTTGAAAACCCCTTTCAGATGTAGTCACATCCCCAGCTTTCTTTCTCTACCTTGGCAAAAACTGGACATTTTCTTCCTCAAGAGTTAAGACGATCCCTGGGGCAGGGGGGACTAGTCCAAGAGTTGCAATATCCAAGGAAATCATCAAGAAGGTAATTCAAGAAACATTCACATAACTGTGTTCCAGACCAGAAGTGCTCAGCACAGTGGATGAAAATAGACTCACAACAAAGCACATTCATGTGAAATTTTAGAACCCTGGACACAAAGAGAAGATCCTAGAAGCTTTCAGTGGGAAAATCTAGTCTCATAGAAGGGATTAAAAATGGTATTGGACTTAACAACAACATCAAAAGCTAGAACTCAGTGGATAAATGTCTCCAGTCTTCTGAATGAAAATGATTTCAACCTAGAATTCTGTATCCAGACAAACTTAAATCAAATATGAGACTAGAACGTTTTCAGACTTCACAAAAGGGAAGACATGCTTCACCCAAACACAAGAAAGATTACATTTTCAGGGTGTTAAATTCGTCCTAACTATAGAGTGTCACCTGTCAAACTAGGGCAGGTCAGAGGGCTCTGGGAGAGACTTCTTCAGGAAGATGGAATTTGGTAGAATACCTGATCTGCCCAAATGTATTGAGATTTAGACAAGTGGCAAAAATTTTAGAATTGAATTACTAATTAGAACAGGTAGGGGAAGCCAGGATGGCTCATTGAGTTAAGCGCTTGCTTTGCAGCCCTGGGGATTGAGGATCAAGTCCTGGCCCCGGGTGTGTTTCCCATGTGGGAGGCCCCCAGTTCAGTTCTTGCCCCCCGGTTTAGCCCCTGGCTTGAGGGGGCATGCCTCCCCTGCCTACCTGTGTGGAATGAAACCATCTCAAAAACTGATGACATATAACTGTGGAGACTGCTCTCTTGGCTCTCCCCTTTCTCTGTCTCTCTCTGTCAAAACCAATAAAAATAAATCAATCTTTAATTAGAACAGGTAAAACAAGTGAAACTGAGGTAAAGTGGGAAAGGGCAATTATTAATGCCAGGGTTAATTAAAAAAGCTGTGCAGGATAGTAAACACAGTTTATTAAACAGAAGTTGAATATACAGTGTAAACACAGACTACTGAACTAGTCCATATTATGAAGCCAAGGAATTATAATGGGGAAATGGGAGGGTATGTGATGGGGTTGGAGAAGGAAAGAGAGCTGTGGTAGAAAGGCACTACAGAATAATCAGCAAATAGCACCACTAGCAAATTATTTAGAGATGTGGAGATAACTATCAAAATGATCAGACAGAATTGGTGAAAGAGGTTGGCATTGGGGAATAAGAGCAGGGGACTGGTTTTTATAGCAAACTTCCCAGAAGTCTTTGACTTGGACTAATTAATATGCTTTTATGACTATAAAGACAAAAGACAATAGTAAAACAGTAAATCATTTGTGGAAGACAGTTTTGGACATGAATTTATTCATTGCCAGTAGAATTATAGTAGGGGTTTAAGTATAAGAAAACAGCATTATTTTATTTCTCTATGCACTCTTGAATCTTATTTTACTAAGAAGGCTTGCCTATGAAATATACTGAAAAGAAAAAGATGATGGCACCAGTGTATTAGTTACTTAGGTCTTGTTATGCATGGTTTTCACTCTTATATTCATTACTTGCCCACTTTGTAGCTTGTAGAATATTGCTCTGGAGCAGATTCAGGAATATCTGCAAGTTGCCATTTGCTTTGTGCAGGGGATGTAACGGTGGAAACTCGGATAATGGTTGAAAGCTAAGGATTTATTAGCATCAGTTTACAGACATACTGGTGTCAGGTTTAGTTTAAAAAAAATGCAGGTGCTGTGGCTCTCAATTCCAGTCCATCAATGACGTCCCCACTTGGAGTTAGTTCCTTCATCACCTGTAAGGTAGGGGTGCTGCTGACTGCCTCGAAGGCTGGTTGGTCATAGTAGCTGACTTTGTGCTTGGGATGAGGGTAAATACTCTACATACATTATCACATGTATACAGTCGTTATGAGCCTTGGCAGTTATGAGGTAGGTACTGTTATCTACATAGTGTAGATGGGGAAACTGATGATCATCAGGAGATGACATAATTTGACTGAGTGTCCACAGCTAATGAGGCAGAGCTGGGATTCATCTCTTCTCTTCATTCTCTAGCTACTGTGCTTATGCTCCACTATTGACTTGGCAGGGTACTGACATTCCCCTTGTGGGAGGTTTACATAGGGTAATGTAAAGGGAACATACACGGCACATAGTAGGTCTTCACTAGAATTTGCGTAATCCTTAACCCCATTTTTTTTTCCGTCCTGAGGGTTTTGCCTTTTGTCTTGGCTCTTTTTGTCCAAGTGTTAGTAAGGTATATTGCTAGTTGACTGGTTGGTTTAAAGAAGTACATCAGAACTAGGGGTGATTTTACCCTTATCCCCCCACCACACACATACACAGGAGACATTTGACAATACCTGGAGACAGTTTGAATTGTCATAACTGGAGCAGGAGCATTCCACTCTGGTGGATGGAGACCAAGAGTGCTGCTCAAAATTCTTCAATCTATAAAGACAGCCCCCCACAACAGAAAATTATCTGGCCTAAAGTCAGTAGTGTGGAGGTTGGGAAACCCTGGGTTAGAGAGCTCTTCACTGAATTCTCCATCTCCCTTCCCCAGCACATTACACACTCATTGTTTTGTAGTCTGACTGGTGGAATTTTCTCTGTGGACTTGATCTTCACAGGTTTCTGAGACACTAAAGCGTTTTGCAGGGAAGGTGACAACTGCCAGTGTGAAGGAACGGAGAGAAATCCTCAGCGAACTGGGAAAATGTGTTGCTGGGAAAGGTATTTATTTTCCATCCCCATGGCATAGGGACGATTTCATTTCAAAATAAATAATGTTTTCAGTTTAGAGCTATGGCCTTCTTTTCCCCTCCTTGCAACAGTTGCCTTCACATTCTGTATTTGCTTGTTATAATCTACATTGAAACAGTTGGGTTAAGAGTTTAATCCATTTAGGTTTTTACAGTTTTAACCCTTTTGATTGGAAGCAGTTCTAAAAGATACCAGCAGTCTTTCTTAAGTAATTTATTGGATGCAAAAACATTTTCTTTATGACTTGGGGCACTATTTTTCCCAGTCTGTGTTTCATGAAAGGCAGCAAGAGGGTAACAGGTGATTGAATAGTAAAGGATTCCAAGTTCAAATAAGTCTAGGAGATGTCACATTTTCCAGTGCCCCCTGGAAGAGTCACAGCATATTCCAGGAAGGTATTATAACTTTATTAGGTTTTCTTTATTCCCATGTTTTTCTTGAGTCAGTCTCTCTCTGTCTGTCTGTCTGTCTGTCTGTCTGTCTCTCTCTCTCTTTAAACCTGTTCAGGACCTGGGAAACACATTTTAGGAAATGCTGAGCACATACAGTCATCCTGATTTTGTACCCTAACTGAGGGCTATCTCTGTAACCTATTGGGGCATATAAGATTAGTTTGCTTTCATCTAATAAATCCAAATTAGTTTTTGAGTTTCCTTTTGGTGTGTTTTTACTTTATAGCAGTGGTTCTCACAGTGTGGCCTCTAGGCCAGCAGCACCAGCATCACCTCAGAACTTCAGATACACATTTTCAGCTCCACCCCAGCAACTCTGATTCCTAAATCCTGGGACTGGAGCCCAGCATCTGTGTTTTTATAAGTCATCGTGGTTATTCCAGTGTTTGCTGAAGTTTGAGAACCATTGCTGTATAGAGTTGGGTCTTCCTTTTTGTCAGCTTTTACTTATTAGTCAAGAGCCTACTTTCTAACTTTCTTTCACCCAAGTTCTCATTTGCTACTTCTAATCTACTGTCGCCTGGTAACATACCCATGCTTGTTAAAGTTGTGTATAAAGGAAGTAAATTGCTCTTTGTGAGCTTCTAAGAGATTCTCTTGTGTATTAATGCTTTAGTGTGTGGCTTTTATGGCACCTTCAGAAGTCTTTCTGGTTACTTTTCTCAACACGGTTCTAGTTAGAAAAGGTTGCCATGTAACAAGTAGTAACTAGCTGTACACACCTGAGCCATAATGGTTGACTCTCCCTGCTAAATGACTGCTGAATACTATACTTTTCCCCATTTTATGGAGTAAGGAGTTTGACTTTTATGGGTATAGTTTATAAACTACTCAGGACCCTTTCAGGGAGATTTTACTCTTCAATCATGCTGAAATTCTATAGTTTAGGGTGAATTATATTTGTAAAATGTTGGTAGCCTTTGAGGTGAAAACTGACTGGGAAGTTAACTACCCTCTCATGAAAATGTTCATTCTTAGTTTTTCGATTTCCTGAGCCTAAGCAGGAGCCATTGCACAGTGATCATCATTGTTCTGTCCTCTCCTTTTGTTAGGGTAGCAGATAACCAAGTGAGTTCACCAAAGTGGGGTGAGATACTTTCAGCCAGGCTGATGTGGAGGGGAAGACTTTCTCAGAGCTGTCTAACCCTAGGTGCATATGGTCAGCAGGGCTCAGCCGAGCCTGGCCCTGAGGCCTCTCTGATGCTCGCTCACCTCCATCCTGCCTTCACGTACTTGAACCCTGAGACTCGCTGAGGCAGCATCTCCTGTGCCTAATCTTTCCAGTCACAGGGCTCTAGTGTAGCACTCAGTGATGCTCAGTACCACTCCGCATGCATGTCCTTCTCTTTCCATTTTTCTATAGCCTCCTAATCTATTAGGCCAAAGATCTGCATCCTTAAAATCTTCAGAAACCACTCCAGGTACAGATGTTCTTCCCTTTTTCTGATCATAGTCCTTAAATTTTTTTTTTTCCTATTATTATTTTTATTGTTAAATTTAATGGGGTGACATTGGTTGTCCTTAAATTTTGGTCCTAGGATCTAAAACCATTTATTAGACTATACATGAATAAAAGTACACATATCATAAGTGAACAGTTCACTGAACGACTAAAAACTAAACACACCTGTGTAACCAGCATCCAGATCAAGAAGCAGAATAGTCTCAGCACGTTAGCACTGCCACTCAATAGCAAGTTAAATTTTGAGGCCATTTGTATTGCCTTAGTTTCATTCATTTCACAAATGTCTACCTGAGAGCTTTTCTGTACCAGGTGTTTTCTTAGAGTCCTATTTTGCCACTGCTTTGTCCACTTGGGAATCCTCGGTCAAACAAACAGGGTGTGTCCAGCGGGCGGAGATCATGCCTGACAGAATGCCTGGTTCAAGCAGATGCTCGCAAAGTAGTTTTTATTGACTGATCTCTGTGTAATCTTTGGTTTCAGATCTGCCAGAAGGAGCAGTGAAAGGGCTCTGCAAGTTATTCTGCTTGACTCTGCATCGATACAGGTGAATCCCAACCAAAGGCCCAGTGTCCGGAATAGTTTGTACAGTCTGCCTGGGTCCAAATCTGGGCTGTGTCACATCCTAGCTGTTGGATCCTACACAAGTTACTTCTCTGTGCCTCAGTTTCCGCATCTGCAGACTTGGGGTGATACTATCATCTACCTCACAGGTAGTTGTTAGTAAGTGTAAAGTGTCAGAACGGTGTCACGCCACGAGTGTTCAGTGTGTACGCTGTCATCAGCCATGCTTGTAAAAGCACATGGCCTAGTGTGAGGCCCATAGTAAGTATTCCATTAATGTAGGTGTTGCCCTTACATCCTTAATGGCTCATCTCCCCTCATTAGCTACTTCCAGAATTCTTGGAGAAGGTAGATTTATCTAGTTATTTCCCAATCCCATCATCTATGATCCCCTGGAATGTAATGTAACCCGATTTTCCTGAGACCAGCACTTGGCTTACCTTGTCCTTGCAAAGTGTCCCCATGTTCACCTTTTCTCTCTATTCCTCCCCTAGAGATGCAGCCTCCCGCAGGGCCCTTCAGGCAGCCATCCAGCAGTTGGCTGAGGCCCAACCAGAAGCCACTGCTAAGAACCTTTTGCACTCTCTGCAGTCTTCAGGCATTGGCTCCAAAGCAGGTGTCCCCAGGTAAGATTTAAAGTGGGGGGAGGGCCCACTGGGGGTTGGTGGAGTCCTACTTGGGAGAATCTGTTGCTGGTGAGCTGTGTTGAGTAGGTATAAGCATGCCTGTCTCTTTCCTTTTGCAACTCTGAGTAACACCCACAGTTTACCTTCTGAATGGAGGGAGGAGCCAGGATGGCAGACTGTTTTGAGGGGAAACCAGTTGCCCACCAGGCAGTGAATAGGAAAAACCATCTATTTGCTTTTGTTTCTATAGTAGTGAATGCTAAAAGGTGGCAGCTTGGCTGATGAGGCCTGCACTCCTTGTCCTGAATTGTCACAGATGATTTCTGGGGAGCTGGTTTAAGTTTCGCTCAGGTGTTAGTCAAGGGGTGGCAGGGGGGAGGAGGGCGTCCTAAATACCAGACAGGGACCATTTGCTTTTAAGATGGGGGGTGCAGCTCTGCACTCATCCCTTACCTGCCACCCTCCTCCCCCACCCCATTGCAGTAAGAGCAGCGGCTCGGCCGCCTTGCTGGCCCTGTCCTGGACCTGCCTCCTGGTGCGCATTGTCTTTCCCTCAAGAGTCATGCGGCAAGGAGACATCTGGAACAAACTGGTAGGTTCCACAGGTCTTTGGAGTAGTAATGATTAACTCCTGCAGAGTGGGGCATGTTCAAGCACTTTCTTTGTGCCAAGGGCTCTTCTCAGTACTGGGTGACCAGCACTTTGAATTGTCCCGAGGTATGCGACTTTGATGGATGTGCACAAGTGCAACATAATAACATTCATCTACTTATCAGCTGTCTTTGAGCTGCTCTGTGTCAGACCTGGGGTTAGACACTGAATACTATGAACAAGAGAAATGTGGTTCCTGCTTTTATGGCGTAGGTGGAAGACATGACAGGCCAGAGAGGGGAAGACAGCCAGAAAGCAAGTAGTCCAGAAAATGTGAAGTTACAAAGCATTTTTTAAGTTTTTTTCTGGCTAATCATTTATTCCCCTGTGCTTAGATTTTAGTATTGAACCAGCTAATGGAATGGAGGTCTTGCCATATGTTCTGATCCTTAAATTCTCTCCTCTCATTCTATGGTTACTCCTGCCGCATTCCCTGCCTTGCCTTTCACTAGCCAGAGATGGCCCAATAGGGTGGGAGTTGGGGGAGTGGGCGAAGGGCAGTTCTTTTCAGTGGTTAGATATGCTTAGTGGAGGGCAAGAGGAATGATCCTACAGTTTAGTGGAAAGGAATCTGAGGCTCTTGGTGTGGATCTGGTTTTGAGCCATGAGATTTGGCCGAGCACTGAACTTCTGAGCCTGTTTCCTTATCTGCAAAGTGGAGAATACCACCTACCCTGTCCACCTCAAATGGTTGTCATGAGAATGGGCTCAAATGGGGTGAGAAAGGGTGCAGGGAAATGAGGAGTGGCCTCAGAAAACCAAAAGCACCTCTCCGTGAATCAGCCAACCAGTAACACATATTGATGGCCTTGTCCTTGGGAGCTTATCCAGCACATGTCTAGGATGACGGTGGAAAGGCCATCAGTGATTGATTAAAGGATAAGAACACTGAAATCTCATAGGTAGTGAATATGTTGGAATTGAACTCCCTTCAGAATGTGGGTTAACAAAAGGCCTCCTGATAAGATGGTTAGTAACAGGCTCCCTCATTGGCTCATCTCCAGTGAATTCTTATAACCATTGTCTGAGATAAGTAAATAGCCTGTGGATTAGTGAGTGGGAGGTCAACACCTGAGTGTTTTTTTTATTGGACAGAATGCGTCAGGAGCTTGAGACCATGTTTATTTTTCTGTGTCTTGAATCCTTTGCTCGTTACTGATGTTGACCATACACACAGGTTGTAGTTTATTCAGTCAGTCAGGTATTTGTTGAGGGCCATCCATGTGCCTGATGCTGAGGCTAAAACAGAATAAGACAGAGGACTTTACTCTCATGGAGCTTACACTTTTGTAGAGAAGGTAGACAACAAACAGGGCCACAAACAAATAAGATGTAAAGGCATGCTGCAGATAAGCAGGTAGGAGGATAGAGAGTGTGGTGGAGGGTGTTAGTGGGAAGAAGGCCTTGCAGAGGAGGTATCATTTGTGCAGAAACCTGAAGGATTTGAGAGAACAAACCAATTCCAGATCAAGAATTAGAGCCAGCTTGTCCAACATGTGGCCCAGGACAGCTTTGAATGCAGCCCAACACAAATTTCTAAACTTTCTTAAAACATTATGAGATTTTTTTGCTTTTTTTTTTGTAGTTGTTTAGTTCATCAGCTATCATTAGTGTTAGTGTATTTTATGTGTGACCCAAGAGAAGTCTTCTTCCATTGTGACCCAGGGAAGCCAAAAGGTTGGACACCCTTGGGTTAGAACATTCCAGGAAGAGGGCATAGCAAGATAG